>VHIU01000014.1:0-40992 GCA_010577795.1 Isatis tinctoria | reverse complement strand
GTGACAAGCAATGAGGAACTAAGTACCAAAAGGTTTATCGTAACAACTTATAACCAGCCATTTACTCAGGTCTGACTTCTTTTGGCCAATGTAACCAAGAAAGATCTCAACAAAAGGCTCTTGTTCAAGAACAATCATATGGCTTACCAAGCGTCTAACCAAATTCTAGGGAGTTCATATTTTGCTGCACTTTCACAGGTAGACAAGCTATAACTGAAGGAGTAATACAAATATAATGTTTAAATCATCAGCTATTAAAAATCCATGAACGAACAAAACCCCCTCAGTGTCAAGGAATCAACTTCGTTAGTTTATTGTAAATAGCATTAAACATAGTTCTCATCACTTTCGTCTGTCCAACTACTTCTCATCAGCAACATCGCTTGGGAGATCTTCCCCGGAAGGTATTTTTCCAGGATAGTTGGTCACTGAAGGATCTGAACTGTTCATGCTGAAATTTAACAAACATAGAGAAATAATATGATTTTAAAACTGTGTAAATGTAATAAAATACGAGTGCTTACTACCTTGAAAGAAAAACTTACCTTTTATCCACAAGAACAACTGAACGGAGCTCACAGTTGGAGAAACTGCAACAGTTAGAAAAAGTTGGAAAATTGAGAACACAATACAATACCACATGATCAAAGACAGAAGAAGAACGACAAGCTTACTGTGAAGAAATCTCGCTTTTCACAGCTGGATCACAATCGTTTCCAAATAAGTTCAATGTTTGATACAAGAACCCACTATGAGTAACAACGGCAATCTCCTTTTCTTTCCTTGTACTCAACCTGAATTCAGATGATATATCCAAAACTATTATAATCATCTACTCTTATGTCAAAGTAAACTATTAAGTACATAGAGATGTTATTAAGAGTTGCAGATATGCACCAGTTCATGAACTCCACGCCTCTAGCCGCAATATCTTTGTTCTCCTCTCTGATGTTAGGCCTCCAGAAGACATCTTCGTCAGTTTCTATCTGTATATAGAAGAATATGAGAAAATGTGAATACATTAAGAAGACACAAGAATGAAGCAAAAAAAAGGAGTTTCTACAGAGTACTTGCCAATGAAAAATCAATTGCAGGGAATAATTCGCGGTACTTGGTGATATTGCTTCTTCTATCACAAGGATGAACACCCTGAAACCAAAACGAGAACATTGCAAAATGTTTTTCATACTCTCAAGCAACTGTGACGATTAAACATACCAAATGTTCTCGGCAAGATTCAACTGCAATGAATGGTGGACAATTTGAACTTGATGTAGCAGGACGGTCGCTGTTTCCAGCACCTGCCGTCATAAGCTTAGGTGCATCAACACCATCTATGTAACCTTCCCCGCCAAAAGTTCCAACCGCTGTTTGCAAAGTCCTAAAGCAAAACAAGTAATGAATATACACAACTACTCTCAAAAGGAGCTAAACAGTTGGACATAAATCACTAATCATGTTCACTGTAGATGACTTGTCTCAAGTAAGAACCCAATGCCATTAAGGCCGTGACAAGACCAGGGTATATTACCTGAGCAAAGGCGACACAACAACCAACTCAACTCTGTTAGAGATCCCATTTGTCTTAACATGCTTGCGTAGGTTATCAACCTACAACAACAGAATCCACAATGAGCACAAAACTTTTATGTGTAACATTACAGCCACAGATCATTCATATGTTTCATACTTTTATGCAAAATCCTAGTATTAAAAACCGAAAAATATGGTACCTGTTGCCATCCGAGAGGTGTAAGATGTGCATCAAAGAGATCTTCAGATAAGTAAGCATTATGGTTCTTCTCTCCTTCTACATTGTGAATCCCTTGAGCATGTCTCACCTGAAAACACAAGAGACGACCCCAAATCAGAATCTGAGAAACAGAGCCAAATCAGAAACACGGAAAAGAGAATACTTTGGTATAAACACGAACCAGATGTATGATTTTGCAACGATGCAATGGATAAAGTCCTGAACTTGGTTTAGTCTCCATCTCTAATTTTCGATTCATCCACCAGAAAAAGAAAACATCACTCAAAGTTACATAGAACCCATGAAGAGTTCATCAATAGAAAGCAAAACCCACGAAGTGAACATCTCTGAAGATAAGAGCTAGCCACAGAATTCCAGATTCCGACAACTCTCTGATGATATTGTAAGAAAAATAGACAGAGAGAGAGTTACCTTGAGAACGAACAGAGTTGCAACTGCGAAGAGAGAGAGTACGAAGCGATGGAAGAGGAGAGGAAAGTGGAGAAACAGAGGAAATGGAAAGGGAAAATGAAAGAATTGAGTTCATTGGTGACTTAAAATATAATAATATTGGGGAGTCACGAACTGTGTAATAAGATCCGTGTCTCCAGCTTTTTCTGGTTTCTGTCCTTTAATTACTACTGTTTCCTAATTTTCTTTCGATATCTTTTGTCACGACACGAACATGACTCTTTGGAATATTCCGGATTTGGTAGCACCTTTTGTTGTGGTTCTGTTTGACTTGAACTAACTTATGACAAAAAGTACAACAAATCAAAAGAATTTTTGTTGATATTTTATGTTTAGCTTTAAGTTGAAGACTTAATCAAAATTAGTTTCTACCTCACATCAGGGGCGGCATTGTAGTTCACTAGTTCTTTAAAATGATTTTATAATTTTAATATTTTGAAAAACAATCGTTGTACTTATGTTCAATCTTTTTTTTTTATATTAGTCAAATATTTTTATGCCTTGTTACAAACTAACAGATGCTCATACATTGAATAATCTATTCCTATTTTTCATATTTTCATAATCAAATTTACAGCTACTTTTATATTAATTTAATATAACTATAGTATATTAATGAGAGTCAAAATAAAAGTCTTGTCGTGTATTGGTCAAATTTTTTTTAAAAAAAATTAAATAATGGAAAGATATTAATCTGGTTTCAACTTGTGCAGCAATGGTTGAAGTTTGAATGAAAGTCAAAATTAAAAAATGAGTGAGAAAACGTTTCTGTCGAAGTGGGCAAAACCCATAAAGTCGATAGATCTCTCGAAAGTATAACGATACCACACGAGTCACATCTGTCATCGTCTTATTGTTGGGGAAAAACACAAACACGCGAACGGCGCAGCTGAATAAAGTTCCCCGCACTTGTGTGAACCTGTGAGGAAAAGACTTAACCAATGGCACAAAAATGATGTAAGCAGAAAACGAAATGAGACACCAATCTTTTTACGTGGAAAACCTCCTCGATGTGAGAAGGAAAAACCACGGGACCGTAGTCCACTCAAAATCCACTATATCAAACGTTTGAGTATTACAACCACGTCCTCTCTGTTCCTATAGAATAGACCCAGAGACTAAGGCTCAAAGAGAGCAATCTCCAACACCAAGAGAACAACCAAAGAGTAATACAAGCTTACAGAACTAGCAGATACAAACGACCTCAGCTCACTAATATTCCGGCTACCAGAGAACAATCCAACCGTACAAATCCGAGATGAACAAGTCAACAACACTTCTGCCAAATTTCAGCTCAATCAGAGAAGAACTCACCGTTGGATTTCCCAAACACTGAAGACCGCGATTACTGAAGCACTCTAGCGACCAGCTTCACTAGAGCCCCGATTCACGAGAAACCAACCGTTGAAACGCAAATCCCACCGTTGAATCTCAAACCCACTGAGTCATGAAGCTTCGTTCAAAATATCAGCCCGATCGGACCACTTTAGAGCCCCCCAAACGCTGCCTTGACTAAACTGGACGAAATCCCCTTTTTCTTCTCTCTTCTTATATCTCTTCTTCTCTTTGTGTCTCTCCTTGTCTACCACCACACAAACTAGGTTAGTGACTAAATATATATATGTCTCATCACTTAGACCAATATATTTGGCCCAAGCCCAATGGTTTCCCCACTAGGAGGAATACGAACAAACTCCCCCTCCGACTAGGTGGAGGAAACAGCCATCCCGGCTATCTCTCGGCAAACTTCAAGCTTCTCCCTCGACAATGACTTTGTCATCATATCAGCTCCATTATCATCCGTATGGACTTTTTCAAGTCCCACTTCCTTAGAAGCAATCACATCACGTATCCAATGATACCTCCTATCAATGTGCTTAGAACGCGAATGAAATGTAGAGTTCTTCCCGAGACAAATTGCGCTTTGACTATCACAAAGCAACACATACTTATCTTGCTTGAAACCGATATCCTCGCAGAAATTCTTTGTCCACAACAACTCCTTTAGAGCTTCAGTTGCAGCTATAAACTCAGCTTCAGTGGTAGAGAGTGCAACACACTTTTGCAACCTTGACTGCCATGAAACAGCTCCGCCAGCAAATGTTATCAAATAACCCGAAGTAGATTTCCTGGAATCAACATCTCCAGACATGTCAGCATCTGTATAACTGACAATCAATGGCTTATTACCTCCAAAGGTAAGCTTCAGACTAGAAGTCCCTCGAAGATATCTCAAAATCCACTTCACAGTATTCCAATGCTCTCTTCCAGGATTGGAATTAAACCGGCTTACTGTACCAACTGCGAAAGCTAAATCCGGTCTTGTACAGACCATGACATACATCAAGCTACCCACTGCAGAAGCATATGGAACTCGTGCCATATCTTCCTTCTCTGCATATGTCTTTGGACTCTGTTGACTGCTCAATTTAATGTGTGAAGTAAGAGGAGTGCTTACCACTTTAGATTTGTCCATGTGAAACCTTTTAAGTACTTTCTCAATATACTTCTCCTGAGACAAGTGAATCAATCTCTCAGCTCTGTCTCTCTCAATTCTTATACCAAGAATCTGTTTCGCTGGACCCAAATCTTTCATCGCAAAGGACTTGCTGAGCTGCTTCTTCAGCTCCTCAATTCTGCTCATGTTCCTGCCACAATCAACATGTCATCAACATATAGCAACAAGATGATAAAATCATCATCACCAAACACCTGAATAAATACACAGTGATCATTAGCAGTCTCCTTATAACCATGCTCCTCCATAACAGACTTAAACTTCTTGTACCACTGTCTCGGTGCTTGCTTCAATCCATAAAGGCTCTTCTTCAGGCGACAAACTAAATCCTCTTCACCCTTTTTCACAAAACCTTCTGGTTGTACCATGTAAATCTCTTCTCCAAATCTCCATGAAGGAAAGCAGTTTTTACATCCATTTGCTCAACCTCTAGATCAAGACTTGCTGCCAGTCCAAGTACAACCCGAATGGACTGCATCTTCACAACAGGAGAAAAGATTTCATCATAATCAATCCCCTTCTTTTGGCTGTATCCTTTCACAACCAATCTAGCCTTGTATCGGGGTTGCAAACTGGTATCTTCATGCTTAATTCTGAACACCCACTTATTAAGCAATGCCTTCTTGCCCTTAGGCAACTTCACCAACTCAAATGTGTGATTCTCTTCAAAAGAATCCATCTCATCACGAGCAGCACTAAGCCATTTATCCTTGTGTTCACATTCTATAGCTTCATCAAAGCTCTCAGGCTCTCCCCAATCAGTAAGTAACACATACTCACTAGGATCATACCTTGTTGACGGTTTTAGACCTCTCTCAGATCTTCTAACAATAGGAGGGTTCTCAGTAGTTGGTGTCTCACCATGATCGTCACCATGATCACCAATACCATCATCATGTGTGGGAGCATCTGCACCGGGTGTATCATCTTGAACCTCATCCTCGACCTGACCGTGGACAGATGTAGAAGGAGTAGCATCTAAATCAATCAAACTCTCATTACTCTGAGTTGGTTTTCTGGACTTGTCAATGTCCTTAATTGTTTGATCTTCCATGAACACAGCATCTCTGCTTCTTATGAGCTTCTTATCAACGGGATCATAAAATCTGTATCCAAACTCATCCTGACCATAACCAATGAACACACACTGCCGTGACTTCATCTCAAGCTTCGATCTCTCATCCTTAGGTATATGAACAAATGCCTTACACCCAAAGACCCTCAAATGACCATAAGAAACATCCTTACAGGTCCAAACTCTCTCTGGAATATCACCCTCCAATGGAGCACTTGGTGATAAATTCAGCACATGAACAACTGTGCTCAAAGCCTCCCCCCAGAAAGCCATCGATAAGCCTGACTGTGAAATCAAACATCTCACTCTCTCGACAATAGTCCTGTTCATCCTCTCAGCCAACTCATTCAACTGTGGAGTCTTAGGCGGCGTGAACTGATGCCTAATACCATGCTCTTTGCAATAAGCATCAAATGGTCCAGAATACTCACCACCATTATCACTGCGGATACACTTCAACTTCTCTCCCGTTTGTCTCTCAACCAATGCCACAAAATGCTGAAATATCCCATAACTTGATCTTTAGTCTTCATGGTGAAAACCCATAACTTCCTAGAATGATCATCAATGAAAGTGACAAAATATGATGCACCACCAAGAGATTTTGTCTTCATTGGACCACACACATCTGAATGCACCAAGTCAAGTACCTCAGGTTTTCTAGAAGGTGCAGAAGACTTGAAAGAAACCCTGTGTTGTTTTCGATGCAAACAATGTGCACACTTCTTCAAGTGCAAACCGGAGATTACCGGAATGACCTCCTTCTTTGACAACACAGACATACCCTTCTCACTCATGTGACCGAGTCTCTTATGCCATAGCTCCATGGCATCAACATTCTCCACTGCATTAACAGCATCTTTGGAGACCTTAGCCTGCATCAAATAAAAAGATGAAAGCTTCTCACCTCGAGCCACAACCAGGGAACCACGTGAAAGCTTCCATTTACCACCACCGTGTAAACTGTAGAAACCCTCATCATCAAGTCTTCCCGTAGATATCAAGTTCATCCTCAAGTCTGGAACATGCTTAACATCCTTAAGCATCAACCTAGTCCCAAGACTAGTCTCCAAGCAAATATCACCAATGCCAACAACCTGAGCCAAACCATCATTTCTCATCTTCACAGAACCATACTTACCTAGAGTATAGGTAGAGAACAAATCCCGCTGTGATGTAGCATGAGTGGTAGCTCCACTGTCAATAACCCAACTGGTATCTTGGCATACATTTATGGCATTATCCTCAAGAAGAATGAGAAACTCATCTTGGGTGACTGTCACCCGATCTACTTCTTCTTGCTTTCTTTGCTGCTTGTCTTTCTTTAACTTCAACAATCTTTCTTATGTGTCCTCTCTTGTGACAGAAATGACACTCTATATTCGCAAATTGGTAGATTTGCTCCTGCTCCTGTTCTTGTCCTTCTTGGACTCTCTATATGAACTTCTCCCCCTTGACTCAGTAACCAAAACATCTGAACGTGAGGAACTAGCATGTGACTGCCTTCTTGTCTCCTCATTCAAAACACTGTTCTTCACCGAGTCCATCGAAATGACACCTTCCGATGCGGAGTTACAAAGAGACATTACAAATACCTCCCAAGAATCTGGTAATGTACCAAGAAGCCACAAACCGTGAATCTCATCATCAAACCTGATGCCCATATCAGACAACTTGTTGAGCAATCCCTGAAACGCATTCAAGTGATCTGTCATCGGAGTTCCATCCTGATACCTCAACTCAATCAACTTCTTGATCATAAGCATCTTGTTATTCCCAGTCTTCCGAGCATATAACTGCTCCAGCTTCAACCACAAAGAGCGAGCATTAACCTCATTTTCAATATGATGCAACACATTATCATCTATCCATTGCCTTATCAAACCACATACTCGGCGATGCAGCAACTTCCACTCATCATCAGTCTTATTATCAGGTTTATTTTCCTGAAATACCGGAAGATGAAATTCTTTCACAAAGAGCAAATCCTCCATCTTACCCTTCCATAGATGATAATTTTGTTACCATTCAAGCTTATCATTCTGCCCATATTCTCCATCTTTCCATCGCTCACACAAGCAAACCAATAACTCAAAGTTATCCAAATCCAAAGCTCACAACCTTAAGCTCTGATACCACTCTGTTGGGGAAAAACACAAACACGCGAACGGCGCAGCTGAATAAAGTTCCCCGCACTTGTGTGAACCTGTGAGGAAAAGACTTAACCAATGGCACAAAAATGATCTAAGCAGAAAACGAAATGAGACACCAATCTTTTTACGTGGAAAACCTCCTCGATGTGAGAAGGAAAAACCATGGGACCGTAGTCCACTGAAAATCCACTATATCAAACGTTTGAGTGTTACAACCACGTCCTCCCTGTTCCTACAGAACAGACCCAGAGACTAAGGCTCAAAGAGAGCAATCTCCAACACAACCAAGAACAACCAAAGAGCAATACAAGCTTACAGAACTAGCAGATACAAACGACCTCCGCTCACTAAGATTCTGGCAACCAGAGAACAATCCAACCGTACAAATCCGAGATGAACAAGTCAACCACACTTCTGCCAAATTTCAGCTCAATCAGAGAAGAACTCACCGTTGGATTTCCCAAACACTGAAGACCGCGATTACTGAAGCACTCTAGCGACCAGCTTCACTAGAACCCCGATTCACGAGAAACCAACCGTTGAACCGCAAATCCCACCGTTGAATCTCAAACCCACTTAGTCATGAAGCTTCGCTCAAAATATCAGCCCGATCGGACCACTTTAGAGCCCCAAACGCTGCCTTGACTAAACTGGACGAAATCCCCTTTTTCTTCTCTCTTCTTATCTCTCTTCTTCTCTTTGTGTCTCTCCTTGTCTACCACCACACAAACTAGGTTAGTGACTAAATATATATATGTCTCATCACTTAGACCAATATATTTGGCCCAAGCCCAATGGTTTCCCCACTAGGAGGAATACCAACACTTATATAGAATAAAAAGCGTCATTTTAGAAAATCTATCCACAGTTACAAAAATGTTGTCGTTACCTTTGCGAGGTCACATAAGATCAAGAATAAATCCATGCTAATATCCGTCCACAATTTCGTTGGGATATGTAATGGCAAATATAAATCGGCGTTTAGCTTGTTGACACAAAACCAATCACACCATATTGTGGAATGGGTTAGAAGTAAAGAGTATTCTGTAACTAATTGTAGTGGCCTATATCCCTGCCCATGTGACGACCTTGTTGGCTTTAGGCAACACAATTCCCAACTTTGAAGAATTGTTGTGAAGCTCAAAACCTTGTGTAAAATCAGGGAGCACAAGAATGGGGGATATTGTAAGCTTAACTTTGATATCTTCAAATTCCAGTGAAGCTGCTTATCTCCAAAGAAACTTGCCTTCCTTCATACAATCGGTAATGGGAGCCATAATGGTGTTAAAGTGAGGCACAGATCATTGATAAAACGAAACGAAACCGTGAAAAATCTTCAACTCTGTCTATATACGAGGTTCACTCCAAGACTAAACGGCTTCCACCTTGATTTTGCCTGCGGAAATCATTTTTGGAAACCACATATCTTAAGAAAAAGACATGATTGAAACCAAACTCACCTTTGTGTTTTGCCACAACGAACTATTTCATCGTAAAATGTCCAATATACTCTGCAACTGTTGAAGATGCTCTTCCAGAGATTTTCTTGAAATTTACTAGAGTCTTGGAATCGTGGCTTCTCTAACAAAAATGGCTATTTGGGGTTGAAACAGAACGTGAATTGTTCGAGTTGTCTTGTTTAGTGACCTCATGTCATGCAGGGAATAGCCCATCAACCTCAACGTTGTGTTGTTGCCTAAAAGAGAGCTTGGGGACAAGTGCATATTGGCTCTCATGCATCAACCTGTTGAACTCTTTCACAAGAAAAACATAGTTTTGTTTTTGGTTTTGGCTTTCTCTGGTTTTGGTCAAAAGTTTGATAAACTGAAGAGGTGTTTGACAGCAAATTTAGATCATTAAATTGACTAATCATTTTCTGATGATTGTACACATAAACCAACGATTACAACTCATAAGAAAGATGGCAACTAATCTTAGAAACTCTGACAACTACAACTGTCCCACCAACTCACTTTTGCACAAGCTAAAAGCCTAGCCAACAAACAACTCAATCACCTAATTCGGACACTTAGCATCTTAACCTACTCCAAAACAAACCCTTATAGTTACTTTGATTCTTTTAGTTTGGTTTAGGTATAAAATAGGCATTACTCAACAAAACCTCACCAACCCTCTTGTTTCATCATTTGTATCAATACTCTGTCTCGCTTTTGATATTTGTCCCAACATAAATCATTATCGTCTCCCACAGAACAAACACAAGTCCACAAATCCTATTTTTCTATCTCCAATGGAATCATCAACCGTAACCGAGACGATCTTACTCAACCACGACGAGAGTTCGAGAAGAATCAAAAACGTTACCAAGACCTAATCGCCACCTTTCCCCACGAGAAAGGCTGGAGACCAAAAAATGCTCTGATTGAGTAAGGTGGTCACTGGTTTATACAACCACGCCTTGAAGGTTGCCTTCACGCGCAAGAGTTCTTCAAAGCTCGACCCATTGACACACTCATCTGTAGCTACCCAAAGACAGGTACCACTTGGCTAAAAGTCCTCGCTTTTGCCATCTCCAACCGATCTCGCTTCGTAGATTCCTCAAACCCTCTCTTAAAATGTAACCCTCACGAGCTTATTCCTTTTTATTTCATCTCAGTTGCTTCAAAGCAATTAACTCATTCGAAACTGTACATTTTCAGTAAATCATCAATATATTGGGATATCACTTGGAAAGTCCATATAAATATTCTACATCCTCTAGAACAGAGAAATATTAACTTCAAGATTCCCAAACCGGTGAAACCTTTAAATTTAAAGACACAACAAAATAAAATAAAAACCCACAAAAGATAAAGATAGATCATGTGATTAAGTTCTTTTTGGAAGAACTAAACACTTACATAAGCGTCAGTTCCTCTCCATAGTTTGCAAATGAGTATGCTCTTCCATAACTGGAACTATTAAATTTTTCCCCTACTGGAACCTCAAGAGTTACTCTTCTGGTAGTGTTGTTCTCGACGTTCAATAATTCCAGCAGAGCGTACATAAGTCGCTACGTTCAGCCGTGGATGGGACACTTTGTAGATATGCATGGACCATTTACGTTCCTTAGCATCCTCCAAAACCATCAACTCAAAATGTTTATGGGTAAAATCGTAATAACTAATACCTATTTTACCTTTGTAGTTTATGAGAACCCCAAATGTATGGATATGCAATGCCAAGTCTTCATCAATGCTTATAAAACTGAATCCCTCAGACCTAACATCAAAGCAAACTACGATATCGTTTTTGTTATTGATCACTGCTGGATAAAACAATACACCGTTGATGCATATCCCACTATCATCTAGAGGATAATGAAGTACGCAGCATTGAATCTCCCTCCACGTGGGATTTCCATCTCCCGTCCCTAACGTCAGAACTACTTAACGTACGAGCTGCGAAAAAACCATGTAATACGCAATACCTTGAACTGTTGATCAATTGGATCATATCCATAAGAATAGCTTGCTTTATAGGAGATATGACAATAACTCCATAGTATATTCTCATAGCTGTATCTTACGCAGTCTTGATACGATCTTATCCTTGTGTATATTTGACATTTATTCTCTTAGCTCCTTATATAAACTCTGTATGTATGTACGCTCATTCTATCAAGGAAATATATTCATCTCAATCTTTATATGGTATCAGAGCTTCTCCTTCAAAAGGACCTCCATTAAGCTCTTTCTCTTTTCCTTCTTTGATCATCAATGGCCATCACAGGTTCTGAAATTCCCGCTGTTGTCAACATCGGCAATTCAACATCGCCACTGATCTCCATTAATATGGTAAACGTCACCAAGCTCTCTGCAACAAACTACATTAGTTGGAATGTCCAAGTCAAGTCTCTCCTTCGTGGATATGACCTCACTCGATTCATTGAATCCACCATACCGATTCCGCCGAAGACGCTCAACAACTCCGGCACGGAAACTACAAATCCGGAGTTCGTTCAATGGCAAAGGCAGGACAGCCTTCTCTTCAGTGCTCTCATGGGCTCGATCGAGCTCTCTCTGCAACCGGTGATCGCCACTGCAACAACCTCACTTGAAGCATGGGACACGCTTGCAGCCACCTATGCTAAACCAACTCGGGGACACATCAAGCAATTGAAGAATCAGTTAAAACAGTGCACCAAAGGCACGAGCACCATAGCGACGTACATGCAGCAAATCAAAACCACTGCAGATGCTTTAGCGCTACTTGGGCATCCCTTTGACCCAGAAGACTTAACCGATGCTATTCTTGATGGTTTACCTGAGGAGTACAAGCCAGTTATTGATGCCGTCCATGCTCGAGATCTGCCGATCTCGTTCTCAGAACTCCACGAGAAACTCATTAATCGAGAGCTCACCATTGCTGCAACTCTCAACTCCTCCAACACGGCACCGATAACAGCAAATCAAGCACAGAACAGGCCTAAACAGTGGCGCTCTAATTCCTCCAACAATGGAAATCAGTCGTATTCACGACACAAACGATCAGCGATCATCGCGTCCATACCTTGGCCGCTGCCAAGCTTGTGGCACACAGGGACACAGTGTCAAACGTTGCCCCTAGTTTCGCATTGTCTCCAACAATCAACAACAGTCGTCCGGGTACTCGCATAACACAACTCCATTGGCTCCGAATGCATACTCGGCAATGACTCAGTCCTCGGACAATCCCTCTTGGTTACTGGATTCTGGCGCCTCCCATCATCTCACATCTGATCTCGCAAATCTATCGTTCCACACACCCTACAATGGGGGAGAAGAGGTTCAAGTAGGCAATGGTGCGGGTCTGACCATCACCAACACTGGTTCAACATCACTTTCCTCTCTCTCTCGTGATTTTAAACTGAACAATGTTCTTCATGTTCCTGAGATTGCCAAGAATCTGGTTTCTGTTCACAAGCTATGTACTGATAACAGTGTCTCTGTGGAATTCTTTCCCACAAATTTTCAGGTAAAGGACCTGCACACGAGGGCTCAAGTAGCAAAGGGAATTGCTAAGGATGGAGGATATGTATGGCCCAATCGTGACTCTCCCACCTCTCATGCCTACACTACCTCCACAAAAAGTCCTCTATCTATCTGGCACTCTCGTCTAGGCCACCCGGCTTTACCTGTTTTACAAAGAATTATTTCTCCTTTTTTGCTTTCTGATTCCAAAAACTTGTCATTGTTTCATATTGCAATGATTGCTCAATAAACAAAAGTCATAAAACTCCTTTTTCACAAGCCTCTTCCTTTTCGACTACCAAACCACTCGAACTCGTTTATTCAGATGTCTGGACATCACCTGTCCTTTATGTTGATGGGTTTAAGTATTATGTGATATTTGTCGACCATTTTACTCACTACGTTTGGCTCTTCCCATTAAAGCGCAAATCAGATGTCAAAGAAATCTTCATACGATGGCGAAGTCTGGTTGAAACTCATTTTCAACAATCACTGTGTGCACTCTATTCTGACAATGGAGGGGAGTATATTGCACTGACAGAATACTTGGCGACAAATGGCATCTCGCATTACACTACACCTCCTCACACGCCAGAACATAATGGCTTTGCGGAAAGGCGACATCGCCACATAGTGGAGACGGGATTGGCACTTCTCTCTCATGCAAAAATTCATGTGAGCTACTGGTCGTATGCTCTAGCAGCTGCAGTTTATCTGATCAACCGGCAACCAACTCCAACACTTGAACATTCCTCTGCGTTTGCCAAACTTTTTGGTACGTTGCCAAACTATTCCAAACTTAAAGTTTTTGGATGTCTCTGTTATCCTTGGTTGCGACCTTACAACAACCACAAACTCCAGCCAAAATCTCAGCCCTGTATCTTTCTTGGTTACTCATTAAGCCAAAGTGCCTATCTCTGCCTTGAGCCCACTTCCTCTCGCATATACGTTTCTCGTCATGTTCACTTTGTGGAAACTGAATTTCCCTTCCAAACACTCACCTCACCTGCTCCTACTTCTGAAAATCCTATTCCTTCTTGGTGCCCGCCAGTCACCATAGTTCCGATTGAGCCATCACATCCACCATCCTCCTCTGAGCCCTCAGGTACTGTTCCTTTACTAACTGATACTGTTATGTCTCCGCCAGTTGATCTGTCTTTGCAGGACAATTCACTTGATGAGACTAATGATCAGAGTGACTCTGGCGATTATGGTTCGTCCCCAGAACCTGCACCCTTGGTTCCTACACCAACCAATCATCACCCGATGGTTACTCGCAGCAAAAACATGATTGTCAAACCAGTCCCACGCCTGTCACTTGTTGCTCAGACGACTCGGCATTCCCCCCAAATCCGGACACTTGCCTCTGAAGATGAACCAACTTGTATCACTCAGGCACTCAAGGATGAACGATGGAGAAACTCGGCCAGTGAAGAGTTCAACTCTCAGCTCAGAAACAACACCTGGCGCCTGGTTCCACCGAATCTGGCATACAACCTTGTAGGCTGCAAATGGGTCTTTCGAACAAAAAGAAAACCTGATGGTACAGTGGATAGATTTAAATCGAGACTGGTGGCAAAGGGTTTTCATCAAAGGCCAGGCATTGATTTTCAGGATACATTCAGCCCAGTCATCAAGCAACCGACGATTCTTCTTGTTCTTGGACATGCGGTTGCTAATGATTGGGATCTACGACAACTAGATGTCAACAATGCATTTTTACAAGGGAGTTTAAATGAAGATGTTTATATGGAACAGCCTCCTGGGTTTGTGGACAAGGACAACCCATCCTATGTCTGTAAGTTACAAAAGGCTATATATGGATTAAAACAAGCCCCGCGGATGTGGTATATGGAGCTGCGCACATTCCTTTTACACCTGGGGTTTAAAAATTCATTGGCTGATGCATCTCTGTTCGTGTTACTGATTGGTAATGTGGTTATCTACGTCATTGTCTATGTAGATGACATCATAGTTACTGGGAATGATTCAAAAAGGGTTCAACAATTTATTGACCTATTGAGTAATCGCTTCTCGCTCAAAGACCTTGGTGAGCTTTCTTACTTCCTCGGAATTGAGGTGCAACGCACACCATCAGGCCTGTTATTAACTCAACGCAAATACATTACGGACCTCTTGGCCAAGATGAATATGACGAATGCCAAACCGGTTAGTTCTCCCATGGCGTCTACTGATAGGCTACAATTAACGTCGGGCACATATCTTTCAGATGGAACAGAGTATCGCACTCTCGTTGGTAGCCTGCAGTATTTACATTTCACCAGACCAGATATCGCCTTCTCGGTGAACAAACTGTCACAGTTTATGCACAAACCAACTGACATTCATCTGCAGGCAGCTAAGCGAGTTCTCCGTTATCTTGCGGGAACACGTGATCTTGGTATTGCTCTCCAACGTGACAACACTCCATCTCTGCACGCTGATACACGAGTTTTAAACCCTTATTTCCTACTGAAAGTGCACAGCATACGAAGTAGTATTTAGGGGTCGATCCCACGAAGACCAGTTTTCACACTTTGATATATTGAGCTAAATCAAAAGCTAAGACAATTTAATATGTTTTTGGTTTTTGTAAATAGTAAGTAATGAACAAGCGTTAGGTCAAGCGTTAGGTCAAGGAATATCGCAGGAGATTCAGAGCTACGGATTAAACAACTATTCAGGCAATGATTAAGCATAAATCTAGAACTCAAACACTAGGATAATATCAATCCACTCTCGTGGTATCAATATCTTTGTCTATCAACCTAGAATTCCTAACTCTCGTTGGTACTAGAAATCGTAGACAAGCCTTAAGATCAGGTTCGATATGTTCACAATTCTCAATACATCTACTCTTGCAGGTAATGGTTAAATTGCTCACCAATGTTCTTTCTAGCAACCTAGCAACTCTCGCTGTCTAAGTTAAACCAAATTTCATAAGATCAAGTGATCAATTCGATCTAAGCATTAAGAACAACAAGGGTGAAGATATTGATTTGAATAGCCTATTTGTGTTTAACCCTAAAGCTCATGAATTCCTTTGACAAACCTTAACCTAACTAAGAGGTCTACTCAGACATGCTTAAAGAAGAAAACAAAGAGATTATAAAGTTCATCATAAAAGCTTGAATAGATAATGAAAGCTGAATATAAACTTATAAGAACTTAATTAAAGCATAAATATAAAGACTGAAAGTAAAGCATAAATATAAAGACTGAAAGCAAAGCATAAATATAAAGACTGAAAGTAAAGCATGAATATAAGAACTGAAAGTAAAACTTAATTAAAGCATAAATGTATAAAGCTTAAAAGAAACTAAATAAAACTTAATAAAAGCATAAACATAAAACTTAAAACTGAAGAAGAAGCTATGCTTTGAAGCTAGAGAAGAGAGGGAAGGGGAGTAGGTGAAGTGGGGAACGGTCGTTCTTGGTGTAGAACGATCTTTCCCAATGGTCGATCGAAGTAGGTGAAGTAGGTGAGCTCGGGAACGATCGTTCTAGGAGGAGAATGGTCGTTCCTTGCATGGTTGTTGGTGAAGTAGGTGAGACCGGGAACGGTCGTTCCACGAAGAGAACGGTCGTTCCATGGCTTTTGTCAGCAAGGTAGGTGAGGTTGGGAACGATCGTTCCCTAGGGGGAACGGTCGTTCTGAATGGTCGTTCTTCACTTGGTCCTTTTCTCTTGTTTTCCGACTCGAACATGTCCGTAAACGCCAAACTCCTTTGGAACTCCATGAAATCTGTAAAAAGACTCAAAACAATAGAAAAGACTCAAAAAACCAACGAAAGATGCAAATCAAAACTCAAACCGAATACTAAAAACGAATCAAAATATGTTAAAAACACATAATATCAATTCTCCCCAACTAAAACTTTTGCTTGTCCTCAAGCAAAACCAGATATCTTACAAAGAGGAGAGGTTAGAAAAACGTGTGAAACTTGTAAAACTTATAGGACCATACTCTAAATCAATTGCCCGTAAACCGCATTCGCAAAGTTCAGATCAAACCGTACTTCATTGTACTTCTCCATAACCATAGTAAATAAGTAAAATCTCATGATCAAGCAAAACTCAATATTTAACATTCATTATCAAATGCGTGTACTCTCACGAAGGGAATATCTAACACGTTATGGTCTAGGTATCAAGGTTGGTATTTGGTGGCTCAAGTGTTTCGGTTTCTTTTAGCAGTACAAACGGATGCAAATCATTATGCAAAATCACCGTGAGACACAGACCAATTAGGAGGTACACAACTCTCCTTAACTCTAATCCTTCTACCCTTTTTTAACTGAGTCACAAACAAGAACATGATTTCTTTTAACGTTTCATGAAATTTAAAGATATTACCTTGACGACTTTCCCGGTTCCTTCTGTTTTATTTTTTTTTGCTTTTTATTCTCTTTTTCGTTTTCTTTCTTTTTTTTTTTTTTTTATATATCGGAGAATGGAACCGGTTAGTCTCTAAGATCTGCATCAAAAGAATTTCAACAATGTAAGCTTATTTCTTGAATGTGAATAAAATCTTCTACCCTTTTAAAAGTTCACCCTCTTTTGAAACGAAAATTTTCAATGAATATATTCAAAGAGAGAGATCACATTTCTAGACACATCCCATGAGTTTAATCAGAAAGAGACCACCTATTCTAGACACAGTCCTAAAGAAAAGTTGTGTCGGTCCGTATACTCCATAGTTTTTGCAGATGAATGCAATGACATTAAACGAAGAAAAGTGGGTTTCAACATGTAAATGGTAAGGGTGTGGTACTAGACTAAGGATAAGTCTAGCCATTTGGAGTTAGCAAAGATTGGTAAAAATGATGCAAAGAAAACTCCAAATGTAAAATCCAATACATGATTATCAACCCCCTAAGTGAGATAAATTAAGTCCATATTAAGTTCCGATAATTCGATTAAGTTCAGATGATTTGAGAAATTCACTAAATGATCAAGTTATGGATTTTTCTGCGTTTCCAAACTATCCTCAAACAATGCTAAGCAGTCCTAAGGCAATGAATTCGAACATGTTGCAATTCCAAAAAGTTTTAACAAAATCACAATTCTCAAAATAGCACACATCAGGGTGAAAATGACAAAATATCATTTATTAAGGAGGAAAAAACTATTATACCTTACTTTCTATTCGTTTCTTCTCAACCATGTAATCCTAAACTCTAAAACCCAAAATTTAAACCTTGATTAATGACTTATAAATCCAAATTCATTAGCTTAACTATCTTTAAACCATTTAAGTTATGTTTTTTTGTCATTTTCACTCTGATCTGCTATTTTTGTAACAAAAACATCACTATGAAGGTATTTCTCTATGATATATTATTATACATCATATCGAATTGTATATTTGTGTTATGGTATAAATGATGTATTATTTGTTTGTTTTATGATGGTGTATAGAACTGAAGAATGTTGCTAAGGAAATGGAAGAGATGGGTAAGCAAATGATCGAACATTGTGAAGGATTGCCTTTGGCTGTCAGAGTGTTAGGAGGCCTGTTGGCTGCAAAATACACAGTGCACGAATGGAAACGATTATCTGAGAATATTAGATCGCACCTCGTGGGAAGAACCAATGACAACGATAACAGTTCATTTAACCGTGTTTTGTCTCTGAGCTTCGAAGAGTTGCCTGGTTATTTAAAGCTAAGCTTCCTTTACCTGGCCCATTTTCCAGAAGATTATGAGATAGATGTAGAAAACCTGTCCTATTTATGGGCTGTAGAAGGAATACTGAGGTATACCAATGGAGAAACCATTCGGGATATTGGGGAGCGCTACATAGAAGAGTTGGTAAGGAGAAATATGGTTATTTCTAAAAGAGACGATACCACTTCGAGATTTGAAACGTGCCGTTTGCATGACTTGATGAGAGAAATTTGTATTTCTAAAGCTGAAGAGGAGAACTTCGTACAGATTGTGGGTATCCACTCCCCAACCGAACACTCGCAGTCTCATAGTACATCACGGAGATGTGTCTCACATGATCCGATTATGTTAGATGTTGAGAGAGAGGTAAATAATTCAAAGGTTAGATCCCTGGTGGTTGTCTCAAAGGATATAACCTAAGTTTGGAATCTTTCAAGTATCAGCTTTACAAGGTTACAACTGCTGAGAGTATTACACATCCAAGGAGCAGAATTTGAAGGAGGAAAGTTACCTGATAGCATTGGAAAGCTCATCCACTTGAGATATCTGAACTCAAATGCTGCTGTGGTATCTCATATACCTTATTCTCTAAGAAATCTGAAGTTGCTGATCTATCTAAGTTTCATCGTAGAGGGGTGGTTTACATTCGTGCCCGATGTCTTGATGGGGATGAAAGAATTGAGATATCTTGCATTACCAAGGCTTATGGATAAGAAGACAAAGTTGGAATTGAGTGGTCTAGTAAACTTGGAGACCTTGATAAATTACTCGACAGAGAATTGCAGGTTAGAGGATCTCCATGGTATGGCCAGATTAAGGACACTTGAAATCACTTTAACAGGTGAGATGAGCTTAGAAACTGTATCTGCATCGATAGCTGGTATGAGACACCTGGAAAATCTCGATATAGGACATAAAGAGGCTAAGAGGACGAAAGAAGTATTTTATGAACTACAGTTCCCTTCTCGCCTTACAAGCCTGTCTCTAGAGGAGTGTCTTTTGGAGGAGGATCCGATGCCAATTCTAGAGAAGTTGAGTCAGCTGAAAAATGTTCGTTTATGGCCAAATTCCTTTTGTGGGAGGAGAATGGTTTGCTTGGGCGGTGGGTTTCCTCAGTTGAAGATTCTAGAATTATGGGAATTAAAAGAGTGGGAAGAGTGGATAGTAGAAGAAGGCTCCATGCCACTTCTTCATACTCTTGATATTAGTGAATGTGAGAAACTAAAGGAGCTTCCTGATGGTCTGCGATTCATCACTTCCTTAAAGCATCTTAGTGTTTCTGATATGGAAGAGCATTGGAAGAAGAGATTGTCGGAAGGAGGAGAAGACTACCACAAAGTCCAACACATTCGTTATGTCGGTATCGATTGAAACTAATAATACACAACCTACGCATCAGGTACTACGTTTTGTTTTCTCTCTAATCTGAATATCAGGTACACAGAACCATCTAGATAGAGAAGTAAATTTTTCTTAATTCGATTGACTTTTTGTTTGTTTGTTCTTATGTTTTTATTTGTAGACGGGTCTGATCTGAAACGAGTCTCTTATCAACTTCGGCAAATCAGCAAATCAACCGAACAATAAGATCATTCTTGTGTTTTTCTGTTCTCGGTATTATGACAAATAACAAAAATACTGTGGTGTGTATCAAAACTAGTTTTATTATTATATATGTTCAATTGTTTAGGTGATGATACTTATCTTATTTGATCGTTCATGCTAAATTTTTTATGAGAGCGGTAGATAGCTGATACACGAGTTTTAAATCCTATTTCCTACTGCAAGTGCACAAAAATTCGTAGCAGTACTTAGGGGTCGATTCCACGGAGACCAAGTTCACGCTTTGATTTAATGAGCTAAATTAAGAGTTAAGAGATTCAATAATGGTTGGTTCAAAATCGTGACTAGCAAGTAATGAAAGCAAATCGGTTTTAAACAATTATGAAGCAGGTGTTAGGTCAAGGCAATTCGCAGGAGATTCAGAGCAAAAGAATCAAACAACTATTCAGGCAATTAATAAGAACAAGTCTAGAACTCAAACACGAAGATAATATTGATTCACTCTCGTGATACCAATATCTTTATCAAACGACCTAAAATCCTAACTCTCGTTGGTTTTAGCAAATCGCAGACAAGCCTTAACGAAAGGGTTTGATTGGTTCACAATTCTCCAATACATCTATTCTCGCAGGTAATGAATAAATTGCTCATCAAGGTTTCTTCTAACAACCTAGCAACTCTCGCTGTCTAGTTAAATCTAAGATCATGAACAGATTGGCCAAATCGATTCAAGCAATAAGAACAACCAAGATGAAGACAATCGATCTGTATATCATATTTGTGTTTAACCCTAGCTCATGAATTCCTTTGAAAACCTTAACCTAACTAAGAGATCTACTCCGACATAATTAAAGAAGAAAGAAACAAAACAGAAGAATTAAGAGAATGCATAAATCGATATTAAAAACAGAAGTACTAGGTTTCAGAAATATTCTCCAAATTGTAGTAGAGATCTTCTCCAAAAAGAAATCCTAGGTATTGAAAAGCTAAAAGCCAAAAGCCAAAAGCCAAGATAAAAGATATTTTTAAAACCTAAGACTAAGAGGAGTATTTATATCAGAAGGCATAGGCGGCTGCTCTCATTCCTTTTGGCGGCGGGATTAGGTTAAGTCGTTCCCCTTTTATTTTCTCCGGCGGCGAGCAGGTGCTCGCTTGGTGGCCAAAATTCGGGAGCATGTGCTCGCTGATTGGAGTTGGTGATACTTCGCAGGATTTTCCTTCTTTTCTTCAATTCTGGTTCTTTTCTGTTCCAAAGGTTCCAAATGCTCCAAACTCCAATAACAGCTCCAAAACTACATAAAATCACATGATACATACTCAAAAACTCTAGAAAACAATTAGATACAAGGGTTAGTAAGGGTAAAAAATCCCAACATATCAATAGCTCATTGGCCTTATGCTTTTTTTCTTGAGAGAATTTGCTAGAAAGTAAGATTTGGAATTTAAATTAGTTTTTCAGCATAGAGAAAAAAATGTTTAGTAAAATGGTATAAGGATACCGAAAAATATAGGTGGCCAACCACGTGTATGTGTTGTTGACCTTGCTGCAAGTGGGGAAATGATTCATGAGTTGACACTTTCTTGGGTAATTAATGAGATGTTCATCCTCCTCACTTCATTGAATAAAGGAATGTGACGTAATTTAACTAATGACGAGCACTTTTAAATTAATGAGTGGTGCACTAACGACGCTCCTGCATACTCCATAGTTTGATTTCGGATAAACCTGTTATATCATAGGTTATATAACGTTAAACAACTTTAGAATATTCTAACTTTCACATGTCTTAACGTACATATCTAAATGTATTCACCTAAACATCAAAACTACAATCTACATATAAACATAACATACCATATACCATAACACATTCATAAAAGAGACGTTTACACTATTAGGTACTTTCAGCATCTTTTTGTCAAGAAAAGACACTTTAAGATATTAAGGGACTTATAACACTGTGCAAATTATAATAACCCTATTTTGCCCTTATTCTCTTTACTTTCTCTTTCATGACACGGTCAATTTTTTATTTTTTTTTGCAAAACTGATTTTCTTTCTCCTTCCTCTCTCGCTCTCTCTCACTTCTCTCTCATTCTCTCTTCTCTCATGTTCATCCTTCATTGTTTTTTTGTTTTTTTGAAATTCTTGTTTGAACTTAATTCTGTTATTTGAAATAGGGATGACTTATTTGGATGTACATATGGATATGGATGTACACAAACATTTCAACACGAACACGAACAAAACAAAGAGAACATGTGAACGACGAACATGTGGATGTACACGAATATATGAACACGAACACGAACAAAACAAAGAAGATGTTATTATGTGGATGTACTATTGTGGAAGAGTAAGGTATAAGAAGAACACGAACAAAAGATATGAACAACACAAGACCTTTCAGATTTCGTTGGCCATCCACTTCACGTTGCAGTCCATGTACACACATTACATCCACGTCCACGTCCACGTCCACTTCACGTCGCATTCCACTGTGAATAGTTTTCTTTGTCCTCCTCCGATCTCTTTTTTCCACGAAGCTTTACTTGTTTGCCTCCGATCTCTTTGCAAACCTTACATGTGAACATGATTTTGTTATCCATAGGTAGAATTGGCGCTCCCCTACGTTTACTGACCACAACATCTTCGTCTGGGATTTGGGTGTCTTAAACTTGTTGGGCAGGTGCAGGCCGCATCAACATCATCACCTTTGTCGATGTGGTCACTAATAACCACTGTACTTGTGTCCACGATTTCGTTGTCCATATGTGGAGCCGGCGCTCCCCTACGTTCACTGACCACGTCCTTCTTTTGGGATTTGGGTGTCTGCAACTTGTTGGAAATCAACCTCATCCCCATTACTCACGTGGTGACACCGAGAAAGCCGTTTAGGGAAATTGAAAACTTTTCTCAAGCACAGGTTCTCGGAGAACAATCAGCCACGAGAAAAGAAAATCACGAATAAGAGGAGACAAGAAAAAATGAATCGTACAGTCTCGACTATCGATCACGACAAAGAAGGTTTTCGTGACAAGAGAATTAAAAAGGTTCTTTCACTTTTCGAAAAAGAAGAAAAGGAAAAGAGAAATGAAACGACAAAAAAAGAAATTAAAAAAACACCAAAAATCAATAATATAATATTGAGGACACAATAGGGGTTTTACCATAAGATAGTCCCTCACTAGCGAGAAGTCACTCAAACTGTAAGGTAAGTGACAAAAAGTCACCTACAGCGTAATTTGCTGTGTTGTTGACCTTGCTGCAAGTGGGGAAATGATTCATGAGTTGACACTTTCTTGGGTAATTAATGAGATGTTCATCCTCCTCACTTCATTGAATAAAGGAATGTGACGTAATTTAACTAATGACGAGCACTTTTAAATTAATGAGTGGTGCACTAACGACGCTCCTGCATACTCCATAGTTTGATTTCGGATAAACCTGTTATATCATAGGTTATATAACGTTAAACAACTTTAGAATATTCTAACTTTCACATGTCTTAACGTACATATCTAAATGTATTCGCCTAAACATCAAAACTACAATCTACATATAAACATAACATACCATATACCATAACACATTCATAAAATATCTAATTACGGCCAACATATTTTTATAACACGTTATCTAAAACATACATTGCTAAACCCAATGTATATGGATGTCACACATATCAACATATGTACGTTGAACACAGAGCAATATAAAAATATTGAAATATACTTTTATGTATATCTGAGTATTTTATAAGGTACATGACAATTTAATTTAATGGTAGTTATGTATAACCAAATCAGTGCCAGCTGAAAATATGTGTATATATATATATTTTTACCGCTCTATTAACGTAAATTACAATGAAAATATTAAATAAAGCATATAGCATGAACTTATTTCCACACTTGGAAGCAGAAAGGTGTGAAAACAAATAAACATGCAAAAATATACGTGGTTTACTAATTAATTTGTTACACGTGAAAAAAACATGTAGCATGAAAATTAAATTAGTAAGCAAAGTAGCAGGAACGTACAGAAATAAGTATGCAAATATACTCGAATGTCGCTACTTAATTGGCTATATGTGTAAAGAAAACATGTAGCATGCAAACTAAATACGTAGTAATGAGAAATAGCAGAAACGTAAAGAAATAAACATGTAAATATACACGTAGCATGCAAACTAAATACATAGTAATGTAAAATAGTAAAAACGTAAAGAAATAAACATGCATATATATTCGTAGTTCACTAATTAATTTGTAAGATGAGTAAAAAAATATGTCGCATAACAATTAAATAAAGAAGATCAGACATATCACAATCCGGATGTTATGACTGAGTCGAGGGAGTGAGTCGGCGAGTCAGTCCAATAAGGAAATCCTCTTTGTCGCTGTTGTCCTCATCTTCCATCTCGGTGGAATCCTCGACAACTTTCTCTTCCTCACCAGATTATTTCTGAAATCCATTTTACAAAACTCAGATCCAAGTAGAGTCACAAGAAATTCAAAAAAAAAAAAATGCACGGATATGCAGAAAAAGAATCAACAAAGGAAAATGCTGTGCAGAAAAAGAATCAACAAAGAAAAGTGCAGAGAAAGAGAGAGAGAGACTTGTGCGGTCATATTAATTGAGGAAGATGGAGAATAATTAAGTGGGTGCGAGCAGGGGCGAATGTAGAGCATAAGGAGGGGATGCACTTGCACCCACAATATTTTAAAATTTTAATAAATCTTTTTACTAAATTTTTTTATGTGCACCCATAATAATAATAGTCTTGCACCCAATAAAGACAAAGTCCAAAAAGATAAACAAACTTAACCCAATTAGCAAAGCAAGTTTTAAGAACTTTAGCTCATTTAAAAAAAACAACTTAAATTCTAAAGCCTATACATATCTTCTTAATATTTGATTTATCAAAGCCCCTGAAAACTTTTAAATTCTAAATCTCATTTATTTGGTAATTTTTTTTCTGGTATGATTTTTTTTTGTATGAAAAACATTATTTTTAATATATATTTTAAAATATTTATTAATTTAATATTTATGGACCCGGTAAAAAGAGTTTCTGGATTCGCCCCTGGGTGCGTGCGAGTAAGGGTATAATTGAACCATTTGGTGGTTAAATAATTACATTGTTTGGACCCAAAAATATCTTATAAAAAACTAATTTATATATAAATCAGTGTTAAAAAAAAAACTAATATGGATCAAATTTTTTAGTTCTATTTGAGCATCCGCATATTTGTTTGTTTTGTCCATATCACATATTCCTCGGTTAAGCTGCATTTCAACTCGTTTATTTGATTTAGCATGTTATTTTCTTTTCGATTTTACTTCCACTGCAGCTGGATTTCAGCATCCAGGGGCCAAGCGAAAGAGCAGATAGATCAAGAAGATCTATGCTACTCTCCTACAAAATCTAATTGACATTAATTTACAGCTTACATTTAACTAGATATTAAGGTCAATTAAGATAGAATGTGAAGTCTCTACCACATCTTTCTCACACGAATCAACTATTTTGCCGCATTTTCACAGCTATAACCAAAGGTGTAATACAAATATAATGTTTAAATCATCAGCTATTAAAAATCCATGAACAAATAAAACCCTTTTAGTGTCAAAGAATCTACTTCGTTAGTTTATTGTAAATAGCATTAATGATTGAGGTTCATAAAATATTAAACATAATTCTCATCACTTTCGTCTCTCCAACTACTTCCCATCAGCAATATCACTTGGAAGGTCTTCCCCGGAAGGTATTTTTCCAGGATAATTTTTTTTTTTTGAAAGAATTTTAAATTATTCACTCAAAAACCGTTTTTACATGATACTGCAACGTTTTTGCATAGTTCTAAAATTGTCTATAAATAGAGATTACAATAGCAATACTTAGTTTGTGTCCCTTCTGGTAGCAAACCAGAGCTGCATTGCATCATCATGTCTTGCTGTTCCTGAAATACGAAAGGAGAGGATACGATTCCGTATTTGTCGATCAATGTGACGTGTCATTTGAGACGTTGGGTTAGCAGCTTCACCGTGCTTCCTGCCATTTCTTTCTTTCCAAATAGAGAAAACCGCTATCTGGAATGTGTACCTTAGAAGAAAAGAGTAAGTCGTGTTCTGAAATGTGCAGAGGGTTTGAAGTAGTTGCTGCCAATCTGTTGTATAGTGTGAACCCATCATTTGGTGGGCTAGAGCCTTCCACACTGCACGCGAATAATCACATAAGAAGAAAAGATGTTCCCTTGTTTCTAATGCATCGGTACACAAGATACATTTAGCATCTGCATTTGCGTTCCATTGAAGAATCCGATTTCCTGTTGCCAAACGATTTAGTACTGCGAGCCAGCATATGAAGGAAAATTTCGGTGTAGCATCTGAGAACCAAATACACTTGTGCCAATTGACCATAGTCGCCGTTCCACGAATCAGATGCCATGTCGCATTATAGTTGAATGTTGATTGAAAAGAGCCGTTTGGCTTTTTCCAGAGCCTCTTGTCTTTCTCATGCACCAGTCCCTTTTTCCTGACCGAGTCAATCTCCGCTTCAATCATGTTTAGCAAGTCCGACTGGTGGTGCTTCTGTCTACGAGTTAAAACCTCAGCCACTGTAGCTGTAGCTTTGATTCCCAGATCAATAAGACCCCTTAATCCCGTTAAATCAAACAATTTCCCAAGGGGAGACCAAACATCATACCAGAATGAAGTAGTTTTTCCATCATGTACTTCCACTTTCGTGAGCAGCTCTGCTGTATCTCTGTATTTTAATAACTTTTTCCACATCCAAGAACCCAAAGAAGCATTAATCTTCACTGTCCAGAATAAGCCTTTTTTGATTAAATAGCGTTTGATCCAACGAACCCACAGAGAGTTTGAGGACAAAATACGCCAAATAAGCTTGAGACAGCTAACCTTGTTTGTCTCTGAAATCGATTGCAGTCCCAATCCCCCCTCTGTTTTTGGCCATGCTAATTGGTCACTGAAGGATAATTGGTCACTGAAGGATCTGAACTGGTCATGCTGCAATTCAACAAGCAAAGAAAAAAATATGATTTTTAAAACTGTGTAAATGTATCAAATACGAGTGCTTACTACCTAAAAAAAAATTACCTTTTATCTACAAGAACAACTGAACGGAGCTCACAGTTGTAGAAACTGCAACAATTAGAACAAGTTGGAATATTGAGAACACTAAATAAGACCAAATGATCAAAGAGAGAAGAAGAACAACAAGCTTACTGTGAAGAAATCTCGCTTTTCACAGCTGGATCACAATCGTTCCCAAATGAGTTCAATGTTTGATACAAGAATCCACTATGAGTAACAACCGCAATCTTCTTTTCTTTCCTTGTACTCAACCTGAAATTCAGATGATATAAAAAAAAAAAAGACGATGCCAAGACTATCATAATCATCTACTCTTATGTCAATGTAAACTATCAACTACATAGAGATGTTAGTAAGATTTGTAGATATGCACCAATTCATGAACTCCACGCCTCTGACCGCAATGTCTTGTTCTCCTCTCTAATGTTAGGCCTCCACGAGACATCTGCGTCAGTTTCTATCTGTATATAGAAGAACATGAGAAAATGTGAATACATTAAGAAGACACAAGAATGAAGCAAAAAAAAAAGAGTTTCTACACAGTACTTGCCAATGAAAAATCAATTGCAGGGAATAATTCGTGGTACTTGGTGATATTGCTTCTTTTGTCACAAGGATGAACACCCTGAAACCAAAACGAGAAGTAACATTGCAAAATGTTTTTCTACTCTCAAGCAACTGTATTAAACATACCAAATGTTCTCGGCAAGATTCAACTGCAATGAATGGTGGACAATTTGAACTTGATGTAGCAGGACGGTCACTGTTTCCAGCACCTGCCGTCATAAGCTAAGGTGCATCAACACCATCTATGTAACCTTCCCCACCAAAAGTTCCAACCGCAGTTTGCAAAGTCCTAAAGCAAAACAAGTAATGAGGTAATATACACAACTACTCTCAAAAGGAGCTAAACAGTTGGATATAAATCACTAATCATGTTCAATGTAGATGATTTGTCTCATGTAAGAACCCAATGCCATTAAGGCCGTGACAAGATCGAGTTGATACACGAGTTTTAAACATAATTCCTACTGCAAGTGCACAGCAAACGAAGTAGTATTTAGGGGTCGATCCCACGAAGACCAAGTATTACTCTATAGATTAATAGACTAAATCGCAAGCTAAGAGAATCAATATGAGTTCGGTTTCGAATCGTGATTAGCAAGTAACAAATAAAATCGGTTGTAAACAATAATAAAGCAAGCATTAGGTCAAGACAATTCGCAGGAGATTCAGAGCAAAGGTCAAACAACTATTCAGGTGATTAATAAGAACAAGTCTAGAACTCAAACACGAAGATAATATTAATCCACTCTCGTGGTACTAATACCTTTATCTAGCAACCTAAAAATCCTAACTCTCGTTGGTATCAGAATCGCAGATAAGCATTATTGATTAGGTTTGATTTGTTCACAATTCTCCAATACATCTAGTCTCGCAGGTAATGATTAAATTGCTCATCAAGGTCTCTTCTAGCAACCTAGCAACTCTCGCTGTCTAAGTTAACCTAAGATCATTGAATCAAGTGATCAAATCGATCCAAGCAATAAGCACGACCTAGATGAAAACTATCGATTTTGATATCCTATTTGTGTTTAACCCTAGCTCATGAATTCCCATGAAAACCTTAACCTAACTAATAGATCTACTCAGACATAAATAAAGAAGAAAGCAAAACGATGAAATAAAAAGAGCATTTAAATCGATATTAAAAATACTAGGGTTCATAAATCTTCTCCAAACTGTAGCTTGAGATCTTCTCCCTTACAAAAGAATTCCTAGGAATTGAAAAGCTAAAAGCCAAAACCAAGATTGAAAAAGAGATAATAAACCTAGGACTAAAGAGGAGTATATATATCAGAGGTTAGTCGGCGGCAGGAAGGGCGGCTGCTTCCTTTTAAAGTCGGCGGGATTAGGTTAAGTCGTCCCTCCCTCATTCTCTTCCGCGGCGAGCAGGTGCTCGCTTGATGGCCGAAATTCGTGAGCATGTGCTCACTGATTGGAGTTGGTGATACTTTGCAGGATTTTCCTTCTTTTCTTCACTTCTGATTCTTTTCTGTTCCAAAGGTTCCAAATGCTCCAAACTCCAATAACAGCTCCAAAGCTACCTAAAATCACCTGAAATATACTCAAAAACTGTAGAAAGTAATTAGATCCTAAGGTTAGTATGGGTCAAAATCCCAACATATCAATTCGCCCAGACTTAGACCTTTGTTTGTCCTCAAACAAACTAAAGCTTAAATCGTGAGAGAGATTTGAAAAGAGGGATCTCACCTTCTCAATCAGAATAATCGCACCAACTGCTTAAACCTGTAATCCACAATCTTTATGAACCAATCAAACTTCACCTCTTTGCACAACAGCCTCGTGAGGGGTCTAGCTATCTTTGAAAAATCCTTAATGAACCGGCGGTAGAAACCTGCATGCCCGAGAAAACTGTGGATCCCCTTGACAGAAGTAGGCGGTTGTAGATTCATTATAACCTCGATCTTAGCTTTGTCTACCTCGATGCCATCCTCTGATATGCGATGTCCAAGTACAATCCCATTCCTGACCATGAAGTGACACTTCTCCCAATTTAGAACTAGGTGCTTTTCCTCACATCACTGAAGTACCCTGCATAGATTAGACAAACAGTGAGAGAAAGAGTCTCCATACACCGAGAAGTCATCCATGAACACCTCCATTATGTCTTCGATCAAGTCGGTAAAAATGGACATCATGCATCGCTGGAAAGTTGCCGGAGCATTGCACAATCCGAATGGCATGCGCCGGTAAGCGAATGTGCCATAAGGACATATGAATGTCGTCTTCTCCTGGTCGTCCGGATGAATGGGGATCTGAAAGAAACCTGAATAACCATCTAAAAAGCAATAGTATGGATGGTTAGCGAGTCTATCAAGCATCTGATCAATAAAGGGCAAAGGGAAGTGATCCTTGCGAGTCGCAGCATTCAGTTTGTGATAATCAATGCACATTCTATGGCCGGTTATGGTCCTAGTCGGTATCAGTTCATTCCTATCATTTTTATCACCGTGATTCCACCTTTCTTAGGAACTACATGAACAGAACTAACCCAAGTACTATCAGAAATAGCATAAATTACACCAGCCTCTAGAAGTTTCATTATCTCCTTCTTAACGACATCTTTTAGATTCGGGTTTAACCTCCTCTGATGTTCGATAGAGCTCATCGATTCATCTTCTAGATGTATCCTATGCATGCAAAGATCAGGAGAGATGCCAGTGATATCATCAAGCGAATATCCTATAGCCTTTCTGTACTTTCTAAGCTCACATAAAAGCAATGCTACTTCCACACTATTCAAATCAGCATTCACAATTACCGGGTAAGTAGAGTTTGTTCCAAGGAATGCGTACCTGAGCCCTGCTGGGAGGGTTTTAAGCTCCAGTTTGGGTGCTTTCAATTCACTCCACGGGCTGTCTATCGGATCAAACAGCGGAGCAGGTGCTCGCGAAATCGGAGCAGGTGCTCCAACTGTTTCTGCCGATTTGTCCTCATCTTCAAGGCTCGTGTACGCCACCATCTGCTCCATTCGCCGGCTGGAATCTAGCATCTTGGTAAAGCTGTCGGCGTCCTCACTCAAGAAACCATGCTCTCTTTCAGCTAGAGAAAGGGCGGTTTCAAGAGGATCCGAGCACAGAAGCTCTTCAGCTGCCTCATCAAAAACATCATCCACACCTTCCACAGTGAGGGTCTGTCCATCCAGCATCGGTTTCTTCAGCAATTTATCCATCTCGAATGACATTACCATGTCGCCTAACTGAAGGTCAATCACTCCATTCTGTACATCGATTATTGCACCAGCTGTGCATAAGAATGGTCGGCCGAGAATCAGAGGGTCTTTTGGTTCCTCTTCAAGTTCCATTACTACGAAATCAGCTGGAATAAGTGTATCCCTAATTCGCACATGAAGATCCTCTAACATGCCCACCGAAAGCTTTGTTGATCTATCTGCGAAGACTAAAGAGATGCGTGTGGGTTTGAACTTGGTGAAGCCTAACCGCTTTGCCACAGAGTATGGCATAAGGTTGATGCTGGAACCGAGATCACACAAAGAGCATGCGAATGTCATGGGGCCGATCTTGACTGATAAAACGAATCTGCCGGGATCGCCTCTCTTCTTGAGCACCTTGTTCTGCAGAACAGCACTGCACTCCTTGGAGACCACCATCACGTTCTCTTCCTCAACGACTTTACCGGAGACCAGAGTCTTCATGTACTTTTTCAGGGCAGGTATCATCTGAACAGCATCCGTGAGAGGCAGCTTCACGGTTAGGTCCCTGAGCATCTCTTTGCATTTAGCATCCTCCAAGTCCTTGCGAGACTTCTTCGGTGGTACAGGATACGGAACCTTGGGTTTGTACACGCTTGCTGCCAGATTGTTGGCCGAAGTTGTTGGAGTTTCCCGGCCGAGCATGTGCTCGGTTGACGGACCAGAGTGCTCGGTCGGCGAATCTTCTTCAAAAATATCGAAAGGTGAGGCTGATGTTCCAGCGTGTGTTGTGCTGTTACTCGATTCACCTTTTTCATAGATGCTTTGATTTCCTTGGTGCAGGTGTTCGCTGGATGGGAGCACGTGCTCGGAAATCACTTCTTTTCCTATTGCCGATCCGGAAGTTGTTGCCGAATTCAGTGTTTTCCCGCTTCTTAGCTCGATGGCGTTGACAAACTCCTTCCTAGGTGCTTCAACTTTTCCAGGCAGAGTCCCTGGTGTTCTTTTTATAGACTCGGCAGTTTGTGCACTCTGAACATCCAGCTGCTTCATGTGGGTCCATACAGCCTCATACTTCCCATTAAGATCAACATACATAGTGTCAACTTTGTAGTTGATCTCTGCTGCCGCCTTTTGGTGACTCGCCATCAACTGCTGCATCATGTTCTTCAGATCGTCTTGGGAGCCGGTTGCTGAAGATGAAGGCTGCGGATTTGTGAAAGGTTGGGGCTGCGAGTTCGTGAAAGGCTGCCTTGGCTGATTCCCTCCTTGGAATCGGTTCTGATTAGGAACGAATGGCCAGTTCTGGTAGTTGTTGGAGTAGTTCTTCTGGAAACCCATCTGCGGCTGATTTCCTTGCTTAGGATAAGCCTGATCCTGCGGATTCTCCACATTGATGCTCCTATAGGACAGGTTCGGATGAGTGTTGAAACCTTGGTTGTTGAAACCGCGGCTTTGTCTGAAACCTTGTCCATTGACATAGTTGACCTCCATCCGGTCATCACCAGTTTCCTCCTCGTAGATTTGAGCGTGGGACTTCTCCATTCTCATCCACAAAGTGGACTGATTTCTGGTTTCCCTTCAAGAGAAGGTTAACCTGGGCTGCGAGGTCCGCAATCTTCTTGGACTCCACGCTGCTGACTTTCTTTCTGTCGTACTCCGGACTCTTGTTGCTGGAACTTGCGGCTAAGTTCTCGATCAGCTCGAGTGATCGTTCCTTCGACTTAGTATAAAAATCTCCATTACTAGCCGCATTCAAAGCGTTTCTGTAGTCCCATTCTACTCCGTCGTAAAAGGTACTGAGCAGCAGGCAGACCGTGGAACAGGTGTTGCTTCACGAGGGCAATCATCTGAGGCTTGATCTCGTAATCTAGCCTCTGGATAGTCGGGGTAACGATCGCAGATCGATCTTGGTAGTATGCATGAGCCGCATCTTTATCCCGAAAGCAGGTTGTGCAACGAGTTGCCTCTCCTATTGCAAACGAAGCTGCTCCATAGCCGTTTGAAGTTGTTGCAGCTGAGCCGCAATGGCGTTGTGGTCGTCCATCTCTGGAGTGTCGGTGTCGGACGTTTCTAGTTCCGGAACAGGCGTGTTACGTCTCTGCCTGTTCTCTCATTCTCTCCTTGCTAGCTCGTCGTTTGTCAAGTTCACAAGATTCTCGTCGTTTCTGCTCCTTGTTCTCCTTGTGGACATGCACCTGAAACACAAACGCAAAGAAGAAAAGAAAACGAGTTCAGAAGGGTTCTTAGTCTAATGATTTAGCCGTAAACCAAAGGTAAAGTTTTGGTCCCCGGCAACGGCGCCAAAATCTTGATACACGAGTTTTAAACCCTAACTCCTATTGCAAGTGCACAGCAAACGAAGTAGTATTTAGGGGTCGATCCCACGAAGACCAAGTATTACTCTATGGATTAATAGACTAAATCGCAAGATAAGAGAATCAATATGAGTTCGGTTTCGAATCGTGATTAGCAAGTAACAAATAAAATTGGTTGTAAACAATAATAAAGCAAGCGTTATGTCAAGGCAACTCGCAGGAGATTCAGAGCAAAGGTCAAACAACTATTCATGTGATTAATAAGAACAAGTCTAGAACTCAAACACGAAGATAATATTAATCAACTCTCGTGGTACTAATACCTTTATCTAGCAACCTAAAAATCCTAACTCTCGTTGGTATCAGAATCGCAGATAAGCATTATTGATTAGGTTTGATTTGTTCACAATTCTCCAATACATCTACTCTCGCAGGTAATGAATAAATTGCTCATCAAGATCTCTTCTAGCAACCTAGCAACTCTCGCTGTCTAAGTTAACCTAAGATCATTGAATCAAGTGATCAAATTGATCCAAGCAATAAACACGACCTAGATGAAGACTATCGATTTTGATATCCTATTTGTGTTAACCCTAGCTCATGAATTCCCTTGAAAACCTTAACCTAACTAATAGATCTATTCAGACATAAATAAAGAAGAAAGCAAAACGATGAAATAAAAAGACTGCATTTAAATCGATATTAAAAATACTAGGGTTCAGAAATCTTCTCCAAACTGTAGCTTGAGATCTTCTCCCTTAGAGAAGAATTCCTAGGAATTGAAAAGCTAAAAGCCAAAAGCAAGATTGGAAAAGAGATAATAAACCTAGGACTAAAGAGGAGTATATATATCAGAGGTTAGTCGGCGGCAGGAAGGGCGGCTTCTTCCTTTTAAAGTCGGCGGGATTAGGTAAAGTCGTCCCTCCCTCATTCTCCCCTCATTCTCTTCCGCGGCGAGCAGGTGCTTGCTTGATGGCCGAAATTCGTGAGCATGTGCTCGCTGATTGGAGTTGGTGATACTTTGCAGGATTTTCCTTCTTTTCTTCACTTCTGATTCTTTTTTGTTCCAAAGGTTCCAAATGCTCCAAACTCCAATAACAGCTCCAAAGCTACCTAAAATCACCTGAAATATACTCAAAAACTTTAGAAAGTAATTAGATCCTAAGGTTAGTATGAGTCAAAATCCCAACATATCACTAGTATATTACCTGAGCAACGGCGACACAACAACCAACTCAACTCTGTTAGAGATCCCATTTGTCTTAACATGCTTGCGTAGATTATCAACCTTCAACAACAGGATTCAAAATGAGCACAAAACTTTTATGTGTAGCATTACAGCAACAGATCATTCATATGTTTCATACTTTCATGCAAATCCTAGTAATAAAAACCAAAAAAATATGGTAAATGATCAACCGGGGAAATCTGACCAACATCAGGTCGAATGGTTTAAGCGTCAAAGTGACAGAGCAGGAGATGGATTTGTTGTAAAGGACCTCAAATTGCTGATGGATACATTTCACCGTGTTGAATTCACGTGTATTGTATTTGCAGAAATCAACAAATATGCTAAGCCTCAGGTGTAGAAATGGCGGTTCAGGTCAGGAGTTGAGAAGAACATCATCTTTCGATAGGACGTGGGAAGAAAACGTGGCAGAATCCGTAGCTAATGAACTCGTCATACAAGCTCATTCATGCACCGTGTCATCTTCCATTGAACAACAGGAGGATTCCTCTAAACAGAAGCCCAAAGAGACGAAACCTGTCAAGCCTGGCCGCTCTTCTCATGAAGAAAAGAAGGCTGGAAAATCACATGAGGAGAAGAAATCTAGGCCTAGAAAGATGATGGAGTTTCACAGCATCAAAATAAGTCAGGTGTGTTGGCTAATCTTTACAACCACTTCGTAAATATATAAGGTCATTGAGCCACAGTTTAATCTTCACTCTGAAGATGCTAATGTAAGTAACTATTTTCGTGTAGGAATGCACATTTAACACCATTACATATTCTCAAGAAGTTGACGTTCAAACTTCTGAAGTCATATATGATTTGGACAAGCTTCATGATGAATGTAGTAACGTTATTGTTTTGTGTATTAAAAAAGGAGTTTTCTTACTGGTTGGTTAATGTCACTTTCATGGATACCAGGGACGCTTTCTGCTTGCTGCTGTTAGTGGCCGTGTTCTAGCACGATCGTTTAATTCCATTATGCGTGTTGGTGTGGAAGTGATTGAGCAGGCTCTTGGCACTGGAAGTGTCCAGATTCCAGAATGTAGTCCCGAAATGACATGGACACGGATGGAATTCTCTGTAATGTTAGAGCATGTGCAAGCCCATGTTGCTCCCACTGATGTTGATCCAGGTGCTGGGTTGCAGTGGCTCCCAAAAATTCGCAAAAACTCGCCAAAGGCGAAGCGTACTGGGGCTTTACTTGAGAGAGTCTTCATGCCTTGTGACATGTACTTTAGGTATACAAGACACATAGGTGGAAATCCTGATTTAAAGGTAACTCTATTTTCTAATAGTATTTCTTTTTTTTCGGGGGTCAAAGTTTCCTTATAGTGTTTGAAATTCCGTTTCAAAGTCTTTGAAATTCCGTTTCAAAGTCTTTTCAGAACCTTATTCTTGTGCCCTTGCAGGTGAAACCACTAAAAGAGCTCACTTTCAATTCTCACAATATAACAGCTTCGATGACATCTCGTCAATTCCAAGTTATGCTGGATGTATTGACGAACCTTCTCTTTGCAAGGCTTCCAAAGTGAGTATTGAGACCTGAATAAAATTAAAGGGGAAACACACATAATTCATGCCAGTATCATGCCAAGGTTTTTGCAGTAACTAGTTTGAAACAAACATAAGTGCTTTATAAAATCCATACCACTTCATTTCAGTAATCGTTAGAGCTAAACTTCACATACATTTTTGTCTGTTTAATTTTCAAACGTTTTCTAGCATTAAGGAGATCCTTTTATGATATAGGCCTCGGAAAAGTAGTCTCCAATGTCCCACTGAAGATGAAGATGTTGAAGAGGAGGCTGATGAGGTGGTTCCATATGGAGTTGAGGAAGTAGAACTTGCAAAAATCAACCTTGAAGAGAAAGAGCGGGAGCGAAAGTTGCTTCTTGATGATATTAGAAAATTGTCTCATTGTTCTGAAAATATGGATGACACGCATGTGGAAAGTGAAGTTGAATTGTGGATGATTAGTACCAGAAGATCCATACTGGTAAGACTTTACTGACGGAAGAATGTTTAGATGCTATCTTGTGCTGGCCTTTTTAAAAGGGAAACTGTAAAGTAACAATAGCCACTAATCTCTCAATTAGCCACTAATCTCTGTTTGCAATTTGGTGGTCTGTTTTAGGTGCATGGATTAAAGAAAGAGCTGTTATATGCACAAAAGTCCAGAAAGGCGGCTTCTGCATCTTTAAGAATGGCGCTTCAGAAGGCTGCACAGCTGCGACTGATGGAGAAAGAAAAAAATAAAAGTCCATCTTATGCTATGTGCATTTCCTTGCAAATGAATAAGGTTGTTTGGACGATGCTTGTAGACGGTAAATCCTTTGCTGAGGCAGAGATAAATGACATGGTAAATTTACACATATTCTGTCTATTCTTAGTCTAGCGCCTTTGAAGTGACCATCAACGAGTCTTGTTTTGCTAATAATTCACCATCACTCTTTAGAATGTGGAATGTGGAATGATGAGAATTACTTGTTTGTTGTATTAAAATTAAAGATCGGTACATATTTGATTTGATTTATTATATATGCAGATTTATGATTTGATCGGGACTACAAAGACATTGGTGTTGCGCGATTCACCACCAAATCCTTTGTTGTGCGGAACTGTTTGCAGAATGCAAAGTCGAATATGCTTTTATCGGCATGGAATTCTCCAACCGAGTGGGGAAAGTAAGTCTTTTTATTTGTTTGCTTATCTATTGGTATTGTTTTCCCTATCAAATGCTTCGCAAGGCATTGTGATCCTAGATGATGGCTTAAGAGAGATGAAAGGAACCATACGGCTAGAACTACTCATCTTAAACTCAAACTTGAATAATTATTAATTTGACAGTGGTTCTGACCTTGGATGTGTGCGTCCTCTGTAATTTTATTTGCAGGAAAGTCATGCTACGTGTTGATGCAAAGCAGGGAGCGCCAAAAGATGGACACTATCCTCTTGAGCTTTTCCATGTAAGTATCTTCTGTTGCTCTCTTTCTGTTTCCATCGTTCAATGGATTTGCAAAAGTGACAACATAAACATTGTCTCCGTCTCTGTTTTACGTCTTTTAACTAAACTATCTTCTGCTATCTGCGTTTAAAAATATGTCTGATAATGCCTTTAAATCTTGTAGGTGGAGATTTACCCTCTTAGAATCCATTTGACAGAGACAATGTACAGAATGATGTGGGAGTACTTCTTCCCAGAGGAAGAGCAGGATTCACAAAGGCGACAGGTGACAAATGCATCACAATTTGGACTGTAAATGAAAATCTGATAAAAATTCAAGTTTATATGACTGCCTTTTGGTTTAATTTCCTATCCTGCAGGAAGTTTGGAAAATTTCGACAACAGCTGGCTCAAAACGTGTAAAGAAAGGGTTAGCAGGTCATGAATCTTCTACGACTAGTCACTCCAATGTTGAAGCATCTCGCGGGAGTTCTGCAGCGCTCTCTGCTTCTGCCTCAGCGCAGTCACAAAGCAATGCGGACTGTGTTCAAGTAGGCTTTCACTTAACAATGCACCTGAAAGTTTTTCAATGTATTTTCCATTCTTCTTCTCTTATTTTACTTGATTTCTATTTGCAGAAATCAACAAATATGCTAAGCCTCAGGTGTAGCAACGGTGGTGCAGGTCAGGAGTTGAGAAGAACATCATCATTCGATAGGACATGGGAAGAAAATGTGGCAGAATCCGTAGCTAATGAACTTGTCCTACAAGCTCATTCATGCACCGTGTCATCTTCCGTTGAACAACAGGAGGATTCCTCTAAACAGAAGCCCAAAGAGACGAAACCTGTCAAGCCTGGCCGCTCTTCTCATGAAGAAAAGAAGGCTGGAAAATCACATGAGGAGAAGAAATCTAGGCCTCGAAAGATGATGGAGTTCCACAACATCAAAATAAGTCAGGTACGTTGGCTAATCTTTACGACTAGTTCGGTAAATATAATTAGGTCAGATATTTGGTTGCTTTAATGGGTTTTTTTTTGAAATAAATGTTAAATTAATTTCACAAAAAAATAAACTGTTTTTCCTGATTCAGGATACAAGAATTGTTTCTAAATTTATTATGAAATCATACTAAACATTGGTATTGATTTGTGCCGTAGTCAACCTGAACCATGTCGATAAGCCTTGGTCGTATACCTGATCGTGATTTTTTCTTATGCTCAGCAAACGATTCCTCACAGTTCTATCAATGTTTTTGATCAAACGGATGGCAGTCTCATGGGTTTCTCCATGCCTGCGTCTGTTCCTTTCTCTCCAAATGTAATATATTGTAACTTGGAACACATACCTGTAGAGAAACAGAGTGATCTTGTCTCTATCAAGATTGTGCAACAACTCCACCATATTTCCCCACGTTTCCGAATAATCACTACCAAGCAGAACAAAGACCTGGCTTTTCCAAACTTCAGAGGCAAAAGGGCATGAGAAGAAAAGGTGGTCTCGTGTTTCCAGATCACAATTGCATAGATGACAACCACTTATGGTAGCCGGGTTCCATTTCTTCATTCGGTCTGTAGTCGCTAGCCGATTATGAATAGCCAGCCATGTGATGAAACAGAATTTTGGGGTAGAATATTTGAACCAAATACCTGCACTCCAGTCTTTTTTTAGACCGTGAGAACGAAGTATGTTCCAAGTATTTTTAGTACTAAATCTCTTGGAGAAACTGTCCGATGATATCCTCCAAAGATCCACATCATGACCAGCAGACTGTGGCGAACACAGATTGTCAAGGGAGTCAACAATATCGTTGTAGACCTGAGAACGATGATGACGACGTCGGAGACTAGTACGTGCCATTGCAACAGTTGCATGACCAGGAATTCCCAGACCAATAAAACCTTGGTTACCCGTTATATCTATTATTCTACCCAAATCCGACCAGTGGTCATACCAGAAAAGGGTGTTCTCTCCATTCACAACCTCCTTTCTATGAAAAGTCTTTGCGAGTTCCTTGTACTTGAGTAACTTCTTCCACATCCAAGAGCCTTGATGTTGATTTTTCTCCGACCAAAAACTCTGTTGTTTGAGATTTAATGGGTTTACCATCATTTCATCATCAGGTGGAGCTTCTAGTGACCTACGAGGGCTCAAGATTTGTCGTAAATGACCTCAAATTGCTGATGGATACATTTCACCGTGTTGAGTTCACTGGGACTTGGAGAAGACTCTTTTCTCGTGTCAAGAAACACATCATTTGGGGAGTATTGAAGTCCGTTACAGGGATGCAGGTCACATATATATATATATATATCCCCACGTCTATGAATCTACTTGTAGGTTATGAGAAGAAGATAAGCTAATATCTATTGTCTCTTTCTCAGGGGAAGAAATTCAAAGACAAATCACAGAACAACCGCGAGTCTACTGACAATGACCTTAATCTAAGTGACAATGATCAACCGGGGAAAGCTGACCAACATCAGGTCACATGGTTCAAGCGTCAAAGTGACGGAGCAGGAGATGGATTCGTTACTTCGATTCGTGGACTCTTCAATACGCAAAGGCGGAAGGCCAAAGCGTTCGTCTTGAGAACTATGAGAGGTGAAGCAGAGAACGATTTCCACGGGGAGTGGAGTGACAGTGATGTTGAGTTCTCTCCTTTTGCTCGGCAATTAACTATAACCAAAGCTAAGAGGCTCATCAAACGCCACACTAAGAAATTCCGACCAAGATCTCAAAGAGGTGAGTCACATTAAACATTCTCGTTCTATCACTCGACATTTCTAAAAACTTTGTTTTCTCTCTCCTCTTAGGTTCGTCTTCGCAGCAAAGAGAATCACTTCCATCATCACCGAGAGAGGCCACTGCGTTTGAAAGTGGTTATTCAAGCGGATCTTCACCGTACGAAGATTTTCGTGATTAAAAGTTCATTCTGACAAGACACTAAATATCATTCTCCTTGGCTGAGGGAGCAAAGTATAGACTTCTCAGCTTCCGAGGTATTGTCCTTGTTTTTTTTTTTTCCGGCTGCAATAGGAGAATGAGAAAAAAAGGCACAGGTCCACAATATTTGTACAGACGTTGGTATATTGGAAAAGGAAATTAAAAACAAGCACAGGTCCACACTTCATCAGTCTTTTGCATTTCTTCAAGGTTCACGAAATATCGAAGTTGCTTTGTCAGCTAAACAGCATAAAACGTTTCACGCAATTGCAAATGGCTGATTGTGTCTTGTTGATGCTCGTATAATCAATCACTTAAGAAAGAAATAGACAACTAATTAAAAGGGACATCTAATTTTCAAAAATAGACCAACTCTATCAATATAGACGAAATACAGCAATTCTGTGTTAAAATTTGGGGTTAAGAATTTTAAACTAATTTCAAAAGCAATTCTGTGTTAAAATTCAATATAGTTTCAAAAGTTTAGCAGGGTTTGGTTTAAACTAATTTGTTAATTGGGAAATTCTCCTTAATGACA
>VHIU01000041.1:0-41037 GCA_010577795.1 Isatis tinctoria | reverse complement strand
CATGCTTCGCGTACTATCTTTATAAGAAGTTTGCGAAAATAGTTTTGTTTAGATACTCATAGGACATTTTGGGGACCCATATATGCTTCCTAAAGCTTTTATAAGGTACACATTAAAGTGCTCTTTTGGAACACAAACTTGTATCTCATGCTTTGCGTTCTATCTTTACAAGAGTTTGCGAAAATAGTTTTATTTAGAAATCACAAATATGACATTTTTTTGAACCCAAATATGATTTCTAAGCTTTATATGGTGGACATAAAAGTGCTCTTTTGGAAACACAAATTTGTATATCCCATGTTTCGAGTTAATCTTTATAAGAAGTTTTGCGAAAATTTTTGTTTTGAAATCTCATAGGACATTTTGAATCCTAAATATGATTCTAAGCTATTATAAGGTGCACATTAAAGTGCTCTTTTGAAGACAAACTTGTATCATGCTTCGCGTTCTATCTTTATCAGACAATTTGCAAAAATAGTTCCGTTTAGAAATCTCCTAGGAAATTTTTTGAACACCAAAATGCTTTTGAGCTTTTATAAGATAGACATAAAGTGCTCTTTTGGAATACAAACTTGTATCCAATGCTTCGCGTTCTATCTTTATAAGACATTTTCGAAAATAGTTTGTTTAGAAATCACATAGGACATTTTTTTTTTGAACCCAAAAATGATTCTAAGCTTTTATAGGTGGACATTAAAGTGCTCTTTGGAAACACAAATTTATATAATAGGTGTCGTTCTATCTTTATAAGACGTTTTGCGAAATAGTTTACTTAGAAATCTCATAGGACATTTTTTGGAACACAAACTTGTATCCCATGCTTCGCGTTCTATCATTATAAGAAGATTTGTGAAAATAGTTTTGTTTAAAAACCTCATAAGACTTTTTTTACCCAAATATGCTTTCCAAGCTTTTATAAAGTACACATTAAAGTGCTCTTTTGGAACACAAAACTTGTTCCCATGCTCCCGTACTATCTTATAAGAAGTTTTGCGAAATAGTTTGTTTAGAAACTTCATATAGGCATTTTGGGACCCCAAATAGCTTTCCTAAGTTTATAAGGTACACATTAAAATGCTCTTTGGAACACAAACTTGCATCCATGCCTAGGTTCTATATTTATAAGAAGTTTTGCGAAAATAGTTTTGTTTAGAAACCTCATAGGACTTTTTTTGACCCCAAATATGCTTTCCAAGCTTTTATAAGTACACATTAAAGTGCTCTTTGGAACACAAACTTGTATCCATGCTTCACGTTACTATCTTTATAAGAAGTTTTGCGAAATAGTTTTTTAGAAACCTCATAGGACATTTTTGGGACCCCAAATATGCTTCCTAAGCTTTTATAAGGTACACATTAAAGTGCTCTTTTAGAACACAAACTTGCATCCCATGCTACGCGTTCTATCTTTATAAGAAGTTTTGCGAAAATAGTTTCGTCTAGAAACTTCATAGCACATTTTTTGGACCCCAAATATGCTTTCAAAGCTTTTATGAGGTACACATTAAAGTCCTCTTTTGGAACACAAAATTGTATCCCTTGGTAGGCGTTCTATCTTAATAAGAAGTTTTGCGAAATAGTTTTGTTTAGAAACCTCATAGGACACTTTTTGGACCCCAAATATGCTTTCCAAGCATTAATAAAGTACACAATAAAGTGCTCTTTTGGAACACAAACTTGTATCTCATGCTACGCGTTCTATCTTTATAAGAAGTTTTGCGAAAATAGTTTTGTTTAGAAACCTGATAGGACATTTTTTAAACCTGATAGGACATTTTTTGAACCCCAAATATGCTTTCCAAGCTTTTATAAAGTACACATTAAAGTGCTCTTTTGGAACACAAACTTGTATCCCATGCTTCGCGTTCTATCTTTATAAGAAGTTTTGCGAAAATAGTTTTGTTTAGAAACCTCATAGGACACTTTTGACCAAATATGCTTTCAAGCTGTTATAAGGTACCAGTGAACTGCTCTTTGGAACACAAACTTGTATCCCATGCTTCGGTTCTATATTATAAGAAGTTTTGCGGAAAATAGTTTGCTTAGAAACTCATAGGACATTTTTTGGACCCAAATATGCTTTCATGCTATTATAAAGTACACATTAAAGTGCTTTTTGGAACACAAACTTGTATCCCATGCTTCGCGTTACTATCTTAAGGAAAGAAGATTGCGAAAATAGTTTTGTTTAGAAACCTATAGGACATTTTGGACCCCAATATGCTTCCATAAGCTTTTATAAGTACACTAAAAGTGCTCTTTTGGAACACAAACTTGTATCCATGCTTCGCGTTCTATCTTTATAAGAAGTTTTGCGAAAATAGTTTCGTCTAGAAACTCATAGCACATTTTTGGACCCCCAATATGATTTTCAAATTTTTATAAGGTACACATTAAAGTGCTCTTTTGGAACACAAACTTGTATCCCGGTAGGCGTTCTATCTTAATAAGAAGTTTTGCGAAAATAGTTTTGTTTAGAAAACCATAGGACACTTTTTGGACCCCAAATATGCTTTCAAAGCATTTAATAAAGTACACAATAAAAAGTGCTCTTTTTGAACACAAACTTGTATCCCATGATTTGCGTACTATCTTTATAAGAAGTTTTGCGAATATAGTTTTATTTATAAACCTCATAGGATATTTTTGGGACCCCAAATATGCTTTCTAAGCTGTTATAAGGTACACATTAAACTGCTCTTTAGGAACACAAACTTGTATCCCATGCTTCGCGTTCTATCTTTATAAGAAGTTTTGCGAAAATAGTTTTGTTTAGAAACCTCATAGGACATTATTTGGACCCCAAATATGCTTTCCAAGCTTTTATGAAGTCACATTAAAGTGCACTTTTGGAACACAAACTTGTATCCCATGCTTCGCGTACTATCTTTATAAGAAGTTTTGCGAATATAGTTTTGCTTAGAAACCTCATAGGATATTTTTGGGACCCCAAATATCCTTACTAAGTTTTTATAAGGTACACATTAAAGTGCTCTTTTGGAACACAAACTTGTATCCCATGCTACGCGTTCTATCTTTATAAGAAGTTTTGCGAAAATATTTTGTTTAGAAACCTCATAGGACATTTTTTGAACCCCAAATATGCTTTCTAAGCTTTTATTAGGTACACATTAAAGTGCTCTTTTGGAACACAAACTTGTATCCCATGCTACGCGTTCTATCTTTGTAAGAAGTTTTGCGTAAATAGTTTTGTTTAGAAACTCATAGGAATTTTTGGACCCAAATACGCTTTCCAAACTTTTATAAAGTACACATTAAAGTGCTCTTTTGGAACACAAACTTGTATCCCCTGCTTCGGTTCTATCTTTATAAGAAGTTTTGCGAAAATAGTTTTGTTAGAAAACCATAGGACATTTTTGGACCCCAAATATGCTTTCCAAGCTTTTATAAAGTACACATTAAAGTGCTTTTTTCGAACACAAACTTGTATCCATGCTTCGCGTACTATCTTTATAAGAAGTTTGCGAAAATAGTTTTGTTTAGAAACCTCATAGGACATTTTGGGACCCAAATATGCTTCTAAGCTTTTATAAGTACACATTAAAGTGCTCTTTTGGAACACAAACTTGTATCCCATGCTACGCGTTCTATCTTTATAAGAAGTTTTGCGAAAATAGTTTGTTTAGAAACCTCATAGGACATTTTTTGGACCCCAAATATGCTTTCTAAGCTTTTATAAGGTACACATTAAAGTGCTCTTTGGGAACACAAATGTATCCTTGGTTCGCGTCTATCTTTATAAGAAGTTTTGCGAAAATAGTTTTGTTTAGAAACTCATAGGACACTTTTTGGACCCCAAATATCCTTTCAAGCTTTTATAAAGTACACATTAAAGTGTCTTTTGGAACACAAACTTGTATCCCATGCTCGCGTTCTATCTTTATAAGAAGTTTTGCGAAAATAGTTTGTTTAGAAACCTCATAGGACTTTTTTGAACCCAAATATGCTTTCCAAGCTTTATAAAGTACACATTAATGTGCTCTTTTGGAACACAAACTTGTATCCCATGCTTCGCGTTCTATCTTTATAAGAAGTTTTGCGAAAATAGTTTTGTTTAGAAACCTCATAGGACATTTTGGACCCCAATATGCTTTCTAAGCTTTTATAAGGTACACATTAAAGTGCTCTTCTGGAACACAAACTTGTATCCATGCTTCGCGTTCTATCTTATAAGAAGTTTGCGAAAAATAGTTTGTTTAGAAACCTCATAGGACATTTTGGACCCCAAATATGTTTCTAAGCTTTATAAGGTACACATTAAAGTCTCTTTTGGAACACAAACTTGTATCCCATGCTTCGCGTTCTATCTTTATAAGAAGTTTTGCGAAAATAGTTTGTTTAGAAACCTCATAGAACATTTTTTGGACCCAAATATGCTTTCTAAGCTTTTATAAAGTACACATTAAAGTGCTCTTTTGAAACACAAACTTGTATCCCATGCTTCGCGTACTATCTTTATAAGAAGTTTTGCGAAAATAGTTTTGTTTAGAACCTCATAGGACATTTTTTGGACCCCAAATATGCTTTCCAAGCTTTTATAAAGTACACATTAAGTGCTCTTTTGGAACACAAAATTGTATCCCATGCTTTGCGTACTATCTTTATAAGAAGTTTTGCGAAATATAGTTGTTTAGAAACCTCATAGGACATTTTTTGGACCCCAAATATGCTTTCTAAGCTTTATAAGGTACACATTAAAGTGCTCTTTTGGAACACAAACTTGTATCCCATGCTTCGCGTTCTATCTTTATAAGAAGTTTTGCGAAAATAGTTTGTTTAGAAACCTCATAGGACATTTTTGGACCCCAAATATGCTTTCTAAGCTTTTAGAGGTCACATTAAAGTGCTCTTTTGGAACACAAACTTGTATCCCATGCTCGCGTACTATCTTTATAAGAAGTTTTGCGAATATAGTTTGTTAGAAACCTCATAGGACATTTTTGGGACCCCAAATATGCTTTCTAAGTTTTTATAAGGTACACATTAAAGTGCTCTTTTGGAACACAAACTTGTATCCCATGCTTCGCGTCTATCTTTATAAGAAGTTTGCGAAAATAGTTTGGTTTAGAAACCTCATAGGACATTTTTTGGACCCAAATATGCTTTCTAAGCTTTTATAAGGTACACATTAAAGTGCTTTTTGGAACACAAACTTGTATCCCATGCTTCGCGTTCTATCTTTATAAGAAGTTTTGCGAAAATAGTTTTGTTTAGAAACCTCATAGGACATTTTTTGGAACCCAAATGCTTTCAAGCTTTTATAAAGTACACATTAAGTGCTCTTTTGGAACACAAAATTGTATCCCATGCTTCGCGTTCTATCTTTATAAGAAGTTTTGCGAAAATAGTTTGTTTAGAAACCTCATAGGACATTTTTTGGACCCCAAATATGTTTCCAAGCTTTATAAAGTACACATTAAAGTGCTCTTTTGGAACACAAACTTGTATCCATGCTTCGCGTTCTATCTTTATAAGAATTTTGCGAAAATAGTTTGGTTTAGAAACCTCATAGGACATTTTTTGGACTCCAAATATGCTTTCTAAGCTGTTATAAGGTACACATTAAAGTGCTCTTTGGAACACAAATTGTATCCCATGCTTCGCGTTCTATCTTATAAGAAGTTTTGCGAATATAGTTGTTTAGAAACCTCATAGGACATTTTTTGGACCCCAAATATGCTTTCCAAGCTTTTATAAGTACACATTAAAGTGCTCTTTTGGAACACAAACTTGTATCCCATGTTTCACGTACTATCTTTATAAGAAGTTTTGCGAAATAGTTTGTTTAGAAACCTCATAGGACATTTTTGGACCCCAAATATGCTTCTAAGCTGTTATAAAGGTACACATTAAACTGCTCTTTGGGACACAAACTTGTATCCCTGCTTCGCGTTCTATCTTTATAAGAAGTTTTGCGAAAATAGTTTTGTTTAGAAACCTCATAGGACATTTTTTGGACCCAAATATGCTTTCCAAGCTTTTATAAAGTACACATTAAAGTGCTCTTTGGAACACAAACTTGTATCCCATGCTTCGCGTACTATCTTTATAAGAGTTTTGCGAAAATAGTTTTGTTAGAAAACCTCATAGGACATTTTTGGGACCCCAAATATGCTTTCTAAGCTGTTATAAGGTACACATTAAAGTGCTCTTTGGAACACAAACTTGTATCCATGCTTCGCGTTCTATCTTGATAAGAAGTTTTGCGAAAATAGTTTTGTTTAGAAACCTCATAGGACATTTTTTGGACCCAAATATGCTTTCTAAGCTGTTATAAGGTACACATTAAAGTGCTCTTTTGGAACACAAACTTGTATCCCATGCTTCGCGTTCTATCTTTATAAGAGTTTTTGCGAAAATAGTTTTGTTTAGAAACCTCATAGGAATTTTTTGGACCCCAAATATGCTTTCCAGCTTTTATAAAGTACACATTAAAGTGCTCTTTTGGAACACAACTTGTATCCCATGCTTCGCGTTCTATCTTTATAAGAAGTTTTGCGAAAATAGTTTTGTTCAGAAACCTCATAGGACATTTTTGGACCCCAAATATTCTTTCTAAGCTGTTATAAGGTACATTAAAGTGCTCTTTTGGAACACAAACTTGTATCCCATGCTTCGCGATCTATCTTTATAAGAAGTTTTGCGAAAATAGTTTGTTTAGAAACCTCATAGGACATTTTTGGACCCCAATATGCTTTCTAAGCTGTTATAAGTACACATTAAAGTGCTCTTTTGAACACAAACTTGTATCCCATGCTTCGCGTTCTATCTTTTAAGAAGTTTGCGGAAAATAGTTTTGTTTAAACCTCATAGGACATTTTTGGACCCCAAATATGCTTTCAAGCTTTTATAGGTACACATTAAAGTGCTCTTTTGGAACCAACTTGTATCCCATTCTACGGTTCTATCTTTTAAGAAGTTTGCGAAAATAGTTTTGTTTAGAAACCTCATAGGACATTTTTTGAACCCCAATATGCTTTAAGCTTTTATAGGTACACATTAAAGTGCTCTTTTGGAACACAAATTGTATCCCATGCTACGCGTTCTATCTTTATAAGAAGTTTTGCGAAATAGTTTTGTTTAGAAACCTCATAGGACATTTTTTTGACCCCAAATATGCTTTCCAAGCTTTATAAAGTACACATTAAAGTGCTCTTTGGAACAAAACTTGTATCCCATGCTACGCGTTCTATCTTTATAAGAAGTTTTGCGAAAATAGTTTTGTTTAGAAACCTCATAGGACATTTTTTGACCCCAAATATGCTTTCCAAGCTTTATAAAGTACACATTAAGTGCTCTTTTGGAACACAAACTTGTATCCCATGCTTCGCGTACTATCTTATAAGAAGTTTTGCGAAAATAGTTTGTTTAGAAACCTCATAGGACATTTTTTGGACCCCAATATGCTTTCTAAGCTGTTATAAGGTACACATTAAAGTGCTCTTTTGGAACACAAACTTGTATCCCATGCTTCGCGTTCTATCTTTATAAGTGTTTTGCGAAAATAGTTTTGTTTAGAAACCTAGAGGACATTTTTTGGACCCCAAATATGCTTTCCAAGCTTTTATAAAGTACACATTAAAGTGCTCTTTGGAACACAAACTTGTATCCCATGCTTCGCGTACTATCTTAATAAGAAGTTTGCGAAAATAGTTTTGTTAAAAAACTCATAGGACATTTTTTGGACCCCAAATATGCTTTCCAAGTTTTATTAGGTACACGTTAAAGTGCTCTTTTGGAACACAAACTTGTATCCCATGATACGAGTTCTATCTTTATAAGAAGTTTTGCGAAAATAGTTTTGTTTAGAAACCCTCATAGGACATTTTGGACCCCAAATATGCTTTCTAAGCTGTTATAAGGTACACATTAAAGTGCTCTTTAGGAACACAAACGTATCCCATGCTTCGCGTTCTATCTTTATAAGATGTTTTGCGAAAATAGTTTTGTTTAGAAACCTCATAGGACATTTTTGGACCCAAAAATGCTTTCCAAGCTTTATAAAGTACACATAAAGTGCTCTTTTGGAACACAAACTTGTATCCCATGCTTCGCGTACTATCTTTATAAGAAGTTTTGCGAAAATAGTTTTGTTCAGAAACCTCATAGGACATTTTTGGGACCCAAATATTCTTTCTAAGCTGTTATAAGGTACACATTAAAGTGCTCTTTTGAACACAAACTTGTATCCATGCTTCGCGTTCTATCTTTATAAGAAGTTTTGCGAAAATAGTTTTGTTTAAAAAATCATAGGACATTTTTTGGACCCAAATATGCTTTCCAAGCTTTTATTAGGTACACGTTAAAGTGCTCTTTGGAACACAAACTTGTATCCCATACTACGAGTTCTATCTTTATAAGAAGTTTTGCGCAAATAGTTTTGTTTAGAAACTCATAGGACATTTTTGAGACCCCAATATGTCCTAAGCTTTTATAAGGTACACATTAAAGTGCTCTTTTGGAACACAAACTTGTATCCCATGCTACGCGTTCTATCATTAAAGAAGTTTTGCGAAAATAGTTTTGTTTAGAAACCTCATAGGACATTTTTGGACCCCAATTATGCTTTCCAAGCTTTATAAAGTACACATTAAAGTGCTCTTTTGGAACACAAACTGTATCCCATGCTTCGCGATCTATCTTTATAAGAAGTTTTGCGAAAATAGTTTTGTTTTAAAACTCATAGGACATTTTTTGGACCACAAATATGCTTTCCAAGCTTTTATTGGTACACGTTAAAGTGCTCTTTTGGAACACAAACTTGTAACCCATTCTACGAGTTTTATCTTTATAAGAAGTTTTGCGAAAATAGTTTTGTTTAGAAACCTCATAGGACATTTTTGAGACCCCAAATATGCTTCCTAAGCTTTATAAGGTACACATTAAAGTGCTCTTTTGGAAACACAAACTTGTATCCCATGCTTCGCGCGTTCTAATTATAAGAGTTTTGCGAAAATAGTTTTGTTTAGAAACCTCATAGGACATTTTTTGGACCCCAAATATGCTTTCCAAGCTTTATAAACTACACATTAAAGTGCTCTTTTGGAACACAAACTTGCATCCCATGCTTCGCGTACTATCTTTATAAGAAGTTTACGAAAATAGTTTTGTTTAGAAACCTCATAGGACATTTTTGGGACCCCAAATATGCTTTCCAAGCTTTTATAAAGTACACATTAAAGTGCTCTTTTGGAACACAAACTTGTATCCCATGCTTCGCGTACTATCTTTATAAGAAGTTTTGCGAAAAAGTTTTGTTAAGAAACCTCATAGGACATTTTTAGACCCCAATATGCTTTCCAAGCTTTTATAAAGTACACATTAAAGTGCTCTTTTGGAACACAAACTTGTATCCCATGCTTCGCGTTAATATTTATAGAAGTTTTGCGAAAAAATTTTGTTCAGAAACCTCATAGGACATTTTTGGGACCCCAAATATTCTTTCTAAGCTGTTATAAGGTACACATTAATGTGCTCTTTTGGAACACAAACTTGTATCCCATGCTTCGCGATCTATCTTTATAATATGTTTTGCGAAAATAGTTTTGTTTAGAAACCTCATAGGACATTTTTTGGACCCCAAATATGCTTTCTAAGCTGTTATAAGGTACACATTAAAGTGCTCTTTTGGAACACAAACTTGTATCCCATGCTTCGCATTCTATCTTTATAAGAAGTTTTGCGAAAATAGTTTTGTTTAAAAAACTCATAGGACATTTTTTGGACCCCTAATATGCTTTCCAAGCTTTTATTAGGTACATTAAAGTGCTCTTTGGAACACAAAACTTGTATCCCATTCTACGCGTTCTATCTTTATAAGAGTTTTGCATAAATAGTTTGTTTAGAAACCTCATAGGACATTTTTGAGACCCCAAATATGCTTCTAAGCTTTTATAAGGTACACATTAAAGTGCTCTTTTGGAACACAAACTTGTATCCCATGCTTCGCGTTCTAATTTTTAAGAGGTTTCCGAAAATAGTTTTGTTTAGAAACCTCATAGGACATTTTTTGGACCCAAATATGCTTTCAAGCTTTTATAGCTACACATTGAAGTGCTCTTTTACAACACAAACTTGTATCCCATGCTTCGTTGTACTCTTTATAAGAAGTTTTGCGAAAATAGTTTTGTTTAGAAACCTCATAGGACATTTTTTGGACCCAAATATGCTTTCTAAGCTGTTATAAGGTACACATTAATGTGCACTTTTGGAACACAAACTTGTATCCCATGCTTTGCGTTTATCTTTATAAGAGTTTTGCGAAAATAGTTTTGTTTAGAAACCTCATAGGACATTTTTTGGACCCAAATATGCTTCCAAGTTTATAAAGTACACATTAAAGTGCTCTTTTGGAACACAAACTTGTATCCCATGCTTCGCGTACTATCTTAATAAGAAGTTTTGCGAAAATAGTTTTGTTTAAAAAACTCATATGACATTTTTTGGACCCCAAATATGCTTTCCAAGCTTTTATTAGGTACACGTTAAAGTGCTCTTTTGGAACACAAACTTGTATCCCATGATACGAGTTCTATCTTTATAAGAAGTTTTGGGTAAATAGTTTTGTTTAGAAACCTCATAGGACATTTTGAGACCCCAAATATGCTTCCTAAGCTTTTATAAGGTACACATTAAAGTGCTCTTTTGGAACACAAACTTGTATCCCATGCTACGCGTTCTATCATTATAAGAAGTTTTGCGAAAATAGTTTTGTTTAGAAACCTCATAGGATATTTTTTGGACCCCAAATATGCTTTCTAAGCTGTTATAAGGTACACATTAATGTGCTCTTTTGGAACACAAACTTGTATCCCATGCTTCGTGTTCTATCTTTATAAGAAGTTTTGCGAAAATAGTTTTGTTTAGAAACCTCATAGGACATTTTTGGGACCCCAAATATGCTTCCTAAGCTGTTATAAGGTACACATTAAAGTGCTCTTTTTTGAACACAAACTTGTATCCCATGCTTCGCGTTCTATCTTTATAAGAAGTTTTGCGAAAATAGTTTTGTTTAAAAAACTCATAGGACATTTTTTGGACCCCAAATATGCTTTCCAAGCTTTTATTAGGTACACGTTAAAGTGCTCTTTTGGAACACAAACTTGTATCCCATACTACGCTACTCGTTCTATCTTATAAGAATTTTGCGCAAATAGTTTTGTTTAGAAACCTCATAGGACATTTTTGAGACCCCAAAATGCTTCCTAAGCTTATAAGGTACACATTAAGTGTGCTCTTTGGAACACAAACTTGTATCCCATGCTACGCGTTCTATCATTATAAGAAGTTTTGCGAAAATAGTTTTGTTTAGAAACCTCATAGGACATTTTTTGGACCCCAATTATGCTTTCCAAGCTTTTATAAAGTACACATTAAAGTGCTCTTTTGGAACACAAACTTGTATCCCATGCTTCGCGATCTATCTTTATAAGAAGTTTTGCGAAAATAGTTTTGTTTAAAAAACTCATAGGACATTTTTTGGACCACAAATATGCTTTCCAAGCTTTTATTAGGTACACGTTAAAGTGCTCTTTTGGAACACAAACTTGTAACCCATTCTACGAGTTTTATCTTTATAAGAAGTTTTGCGTAAATAGTTTTGTTTAGAAACCTCATAGGACATTTTTGAGACCCCAAATATGCTTCCTAAGCTTTTATAAGGTACACATTAAAGTGCTCTTTTGGAACACAAACTTGTATCCCATGCTTCGCGTTCTAATTTTATAAGATGTTTTCCGAAAATAGTTTTGTTTAGAAACCTCATAGGACATTTTTTGGACCCCAAATATGCTTTCCAAGCTTTTATAAACTACACATTGAAGTGCTCTTTTGGAACACAAACTTGCATCCCATGCTTCGCGTACTATCTTTATAAGAAGTTTTACGAAAATAGTTTTGTTTAGAAACCTCATAGGACATTTTTGGGACCCCAAATATACTTTCCAAGCTTTTATAAAGTACACATTAAAGTGCACTTTTGGAACACAAACTTGTATCCCATGCTTCGCGTACTATCTTTATAAGAAGTTTTGCGAAAATAGTTTTGTTTAGAAACCTCATAGGACATTTTTTGGACCCCAAATATGCTTTCTAAGCTGTTATAAGGTACACATTAATGTGCACTTTTGGAACACAAACTTGTATCCCATGCTTCGCGTTCTATCTTTATAAGATGTTTTGCGAAAATAGTTTTGTTTAGAAACCTCATAGGATATTTTTTGGACCCCTAATATGCTTTCCAAGCTTTTATTAGGTACACGTTAAAGTGCTCTTTTGGAACACAAACTTGTATCCCATGCTACGAGTTCTATCTTTATAAGAAGTTTTGCGTAAATAGTTTTGTTTAGAAACCTCATAGGACATTTTTTGGACCCCAAATATGCTTTCTAAGCTGTTATAAGGTACACATTAATGTGCACTTTTGGAACACAAACTTGTATCCCATGCTTCGCGTTCTATCTTTATAAGATGTTTTGCGAAAATAGTTTTGTTTAGAAACCTCATAGGATATTTTTTGGACCCCAAATATGCTTTCCAAGCTTTTATTAGGTACACGTTAAAGTGCTCTTTTGGAACACAAACTTGTATCCCATGCTACGCGTTCTATCATTATAAGAAGTTTTGCGAAAATAGTTTTGTTTAGAAACCTCATAGGACATTTTTTGGACCCCAAATATGCTTTCTAAGCTGTTATAAGGTACACATTAATGTGCTCTTTTGGAACACAAACTTGTATCCTATGCTTCGTGTTCTATCTTTATAAGATGTTTTGCGAAAATAGTTTTGTTTAGAAACCTCATAGGACATTTTTTGGACCCCAAATATGCTTTCTAAGCTGTTATAAGGTACACATTAATGTGCTCTTTTGGAACACAAACTTGTATCCTATGCTTCGCGTTCTAACTTTATAAGATGTTTTCCGAAAATTGTTTTGTTTAGAAACCTCATAGGACATTTTTTGGACCCCAAATATGCTTTCCAAGCTTTTATAAACTGCACATTGAAGTGATCTTTTGGAACACAAACTTGTATCCCATGCTTCGCGTACTATCTTTATAAGAAGTTTTGCGAAAATAGTTTTGTTTAGAAACCTCATAGGACATTTTTTTGACCCCAAATATGCTTTCCAAGCTTTTATTAAGTACACATTAAAGTGCACTTTTGGAACACAAACTTGCATCCCATGCTTCGCGTACTATCTTTATAAGAAGTTTTGCGAAAATAGTTTTGTTTAGAAACCTCATAGGACATTTTTGGGACCCCAAATATTCTCTCTAAGCTGTTATAAGGTACACATTAATGTGCTCTTTTGGAACACAAACTTGTATCCCATGCTTCGCGTTCTATCTTTATAAGAAGTTTTGCGAAAATAGTTTTGTTTAGAAACCTCATAGGACATTTTTTGGACCCCAAATATGCTTTCTAAGCTGTTATAAGGTACACATTAATGTGCTCTTTTGGAACACAAACTTGTATCCCATGCTTCGCGTTCTATCTTTATAAGATGTTTTGCGAAAATAGTTTTGTTTAGAAACCTCAGAGGACATTTTTTGGACCCCAAATATGCTTTCCAAGCTTTTATAAAGTACACATTAAAGTGCTCTTTTGGAACACAAACTTGTATCCCATGCTTCGCGTACTATCTTTATAAGAAGTTTTGCGAAAATAGTTTTGTTCAGAAACCTCATAGGACATTTTTGGGACCCCAAATATTCTTTCTAAGCTGTTATAAGGTACACATTAATGTGCTCTTTTGGAACACAAACTTGTATCCCATGCTTCGCGATCTATCTTTATAAGAAGTTTTGCGAAAGTATTTTTGTTTAAAAAACTCATAGGACATTTTTTGGACCACAAATATGCTTTCCAAGCTTTTATTAGGTACACGTTAAAGTGCTCTTTTGGAACACAAACTTGTATCCCATTCTACGAGTTCTATCTTTATAAGAAGTTTTGCGTAAATAGTTTTGTTTAGAAACCTCATAGGACATTTTTGAGACCCCAAATATGCTTCCTAAGCTTTTATAAGGTACACATTAAAGTGCTCTTTTGGAACACAAACTTGTATCCCATGCTTCGCGTTCTAACTTTATAAGATGTTTTCCGAAAATAGTTTTGTTTAGAAACCTCATAGGACATTTTTTGGACCCCAAATATGCTTTCCAAGCTTTTATAAACACATTGAAGTGCTCTTTTGGAACACAACTTGTATCCCATGCTTCGCGTACTATCTTTATAAGAAGTTTTACGAAAATAGTTTTGTTTAGAAACCTCATAGGACATTTTTTTGACCCCAAATATACTTTCCAAGCTTTTATAAAGTACACATTAAAGTGCACTTTTGGAACACAAACTTGTATCCCATGCTTCGCGTACTATCTTTATAAGAAGTTTTGCGAAAATAGTTTTGTTTAGAAACCTCATAGGACATTTTTTGGACCCCAAATATGCTTTCTAAGCTGTTATAAGGTACACATTAATGTGCACTTTTGGAACACAAACTTGTATCCCATGCTTCGCGTTCTATCTTTATAAGATGTTTTGCGAAAATAGTTTTGTTTAGAAACCTCATAGGACATTTTTTGGACCCCAAATATGCTTTCCAAGCTTTTATAAAGTACATATTAAAGTGCTCTTTTGGAACACAAACTTGTATCCCATGCTTCGCGTACTATCTTAATAAGAAGTTTTGCGAAAATAGTTTTGTTTAAAAAACTCATATGACATTTTTTGGACCCCAAATATGCTTTCCAAGCTTTTATTAGGTACACGTTAAAGTGCTCTTTTGGAACACAAACTTGTATCCCATGATACGAGTTCTATCTTTATAAGAAGTTTTGCGTAAATAGTTTTGTTTAGAAACCTCATAGGACATTTTGAGACCCCAAATATGCTTCCTAAGCTTTTATAAGGTACACATTAAAGTGCACTTTTGGAACACAAACTTGCATCCCATGCTTCGCGTACTATCTTATAAGATGTTTTGCGAAAATATTTTGTGAAATCTCATAGTTTTTATTTTTACCGGAAAACGACCCCAAATATGCTTTCCAAGCTGTATAAGGTACACTTAATGTGCTCTTTTGGAACACAAACTTGTATCCCATGCTTCGCTTCGCGCTATCTTTATAAGAATTTTGCGAAAATATTTTGTTTTAGTAAACTCATAGGACATTTTTTGGACCCCAAATATGCTCCAAGCTTTTATAACTACACATTAAAGTGCTCTTTTGAACACAAACTTGTATCCACATGCTTCGCGTTCTAACTTTATAAGATGTTTTCTGAAAATAGTTTTGTTTAGAAACCTCATAGGACATTTTTTGGACCCCAAATATGCTTTCCAAGCTTTTATAAACTACACATTGAAGTGCTCTTTTGGAACACAAACTTGTATCCCATGCTTCGCGTACTATCTTTATAAGAAGTTTTGCGAAAATAGTTTTGTACACTCATAGGACATTTTTTGACCCAAAATATGCTTTCCAAGCTTTTATAAAGTACACATTAAAGTGCACTTTTGGAACACAAACTTGCATCCCATGCTTCGCATACTATCTTTATAAGATGTTTTGCGAAAATAGTTTTGTTTAGAAACCTCATAGGACATTTTTGGGACCCCAAATATGCTTTTCTAAGCTGTTATAAGGTACACATTAATGTGCTCTTTTGGAACACAAACTTGTATCGCATGCTTCGCGTTCTATCTTTATAAGAAGTTTTGCGAAAATAGTTTTGTTTAGAAATCTCATAGGACATTTTTTGGACCCCAAATATGCTTTCTAAGCTGTTATAAGGTACACATTAATGTGCACTTTTGGAACACAAAATTGTATCCCATGCTTCGCGTTCTATCTTTATAAGATGTTTTGCGAAAATAGTTTTGTTTAGAATCCTCATAGGACATTTTTTGGACCCCAAATATGCTTTCCAAGCTTTTATAAAGTACACATTAAAGTGCTCTTTTGGAACACAAACTTGTATCCCATGCTTCGCGTTCTATCTTTATAAGAAGTTTTGCGAAAATAGTTTTGTTTAAAAAACTCATAGGACATTTTTTGGACCCCAAATATGCTTTCCAAGCTTTTATTAGGTACACGTTAAAGTGCTCTTTTGGAACACAAACTTGTATCCCATTCTACGAGTTCTATCTTTATAAGAAGTTTTGCGTAAATAGTTTTGTTTAGAAACCTCATAGGACATTTTTGAGACCCCAAATATGCTTCCTAAGCTTTTATAAGGTACACATTAAAGTGCTCTTTTGGAACACAAACTTGTATCCCATGCTTCGCGTTCTAATTTTATAAGATGTTTTCCGAAAATAGTTTTGTTTAGAAACCTCATAGGACATTTTTTGGACCCCAAATATGCTTTCCAAGCTTTTATAAACTACACATTGAAGTGCTCTTTTGGAACACAAACTTGTATCCCATGCTTCGCGTACTATCTTTATAAGAAGTTTTACGAAAATAGTTTTGTTTAGAAACCTCATAGGACATTTTTTTGACCCCAAATATACTTTCCAAGCTTTTATAAAGTACACATTAAAGTGCACTTTTGGAACACAAACTTGTATCCCATGCTTCGCGTACTATCTTTATAAGAAGTTTTGCGAAAATAGTTTTGTTTAGAAACCTCATAGGACATTTTTTGGACCCCAATATGCTTTCAGCTGTTATAAGGTACACATTAATGTGCACTTTTGGAACACAAACTTGTATCCCATGCTTCGCGTTCTATCTTATAAGATGTTTTGCGAAAATAGTTTTTTTTAGAAACCTCATAGGACATTTTTTGGACCCCAAAATATGCTTTCCAAGCTTTTATAAAGTACATATTAAAGTGCTCTTTTGGAACACAAACTTGTATCCCATGCTTCGCGTACTATCTTAGTAAGAAGTTTTGCGAAAATAGTTTTGTTTAAAAAACTCATATGACATTTTTTGGACCCCAAATATGCTTTCCAAGCTTTTATTAGGTACACGTTAAAGTGCTTTTGGAACACAAACTTGTATCCCATGATACGAGTTCTATCTTTATAAGTTTGCGTAAATAGTTTTGTTTAGAAACCTCATAGGACATTTTTGAGACCCCAAATATGCTTCCTAAGCTTTTATAAGGTACACATTAAAGTGCTCTTTTGGAACACAAACTTGTATCCCATGCTACGCGTTCTATCATTATAAGAAGTTTTGCGAAAATAGTTTTGTTTAGAAACCTCATAGGACATTTTTTGGACCCCAAATATGCTTTCTAAGCTGTTATAAGGTACACATTAATGTGCTCTTTTGGAACACAAACTTGTATCCTATGCTTCGCGTTCTATCTTTATAAGATGTTTTGCGAAAATAGTTTTGTTTAGAAACCTCATAGGACATTTTTGGACCCCAAATATGCTTTCCAAGCTTTTATAAACTACACATTAATGTGCTCTTTTGGAACACAAACTTGTATCCCATGCTTCGCGTTCTAACTTTATAAGATGTTTTCTGAAAATAGTTTTGTTTAGAAACCTCATAGGACATTTTTTGGACACCAAATATGCTTTCCAAGCTTTTATAAACTACACATTGAAGTGCTCTTTTGGAACACAAACTTGTATCCCATGCTTCGCGTACTATCTTTATAAGAAGTTTTGCGAAAATAGTTTTGTTTAGAAACCTCATAGGACATTTTTTGACCCAAAATATGCTTTCCAAGCTTTTATAAAGTACACATTAAAGTGCACTTTTGGAACACAAACTTGCATCCCATGCTTCGCGTACTATCTTTATAAGATGTTTTGCGAAAATAGTTTTGTTTAGAAACCTCATAGGACATTTTTGGGACCCCAAATATGCTTTCTAAGCTGTTATAAGGTACACATTAATGTGCTCTTTTGGAACACAAACTTGTATCGCATGCTTCGCGTTCTATCTTTATAAGAAGTTTTGCGAAAATAGTTTTGTTTAGAAACCTCATAGGACATTTTTTGGACCCCAAATATGCTTTCTAAGCTGTTATAAGGTACACATTAATGTGCACTTTTGGAACACAAACTTGTATCCCATGCTTCGCGTTCTATCTTTATAAGATGTTTTGCGAAAATAGTTTTGTTTAGAATCCTCATAGGACATTTTTTGGACCCCAAATATGCTTTCCAAGCTTTTATAAAGTACACATTAAAGTGCTCTTTTGGAACACAAACTTGTATCCCATGCTTCGCGTACTATCTTAATAAGAAGTTTTGCGAAAATAGTTTTGTTTAAAAAACTCATATGACATTTTTTGGACCCCAAATATGCTTTCCAAGCTTTTATTAGGTACACGTTAAAGTGCTCTTTTGGAACACAAACTTGTATCCCATGATACGAGTTCTATCTTTATAAGAAGTTTTGCGTAAATAGTTTTGTTTAGAAACCTCATAGGACATTTTTGAGACCCCAAATATGCTTCCTAAGCTTTTATAAGGTACACATTAAAGTGCTCTTTTGGAACACAAACTTGTATCCCATGCTACGCGTTCTATCAGTATAAGAAGTTTTGCGAAAATAGTTTTGTTTAGAAACCTCATAGGACATTTTTTGGACCCCAAATATGCTTTCTAAGCTGTTATAAGGTACACATTAATGTGCTCTTTTGGAACACAAACTTGTATCCTATGCTTCGCGTTCTATCTTTATAAGTTGTTTTGCGAAAATAGTTTTGTTTAGAAACCTCATAGGACAATTTTTTGGACCCCAAATATGCTTTCCAAGCTTTTATAAACTACACATTAAAGTGCTCTTTTGGAACACAAACTTGTATCCCATACTTCGCGTTCTAACTTTATAAGATGTTTTCTGAAAATAGTTTTGTTTAGAAACCTCATAGGACATTTTTTGGACCCCAAATATGCTTTCCAAGCTTTTATAAACTACACATTGAAGTGCTCTTTTGGAACACAAACTTGTATCCCATGCTTCGCGTACTATCTTTATAAGAAGTTTTGCGAAAATAGTTTTGTTTAGAAACCTCATAGGACATTTTTTGACCCCAAATATGCTTTCCAAGTTTTATAAAGTACACATTAAAGTGCACTTTTGGAACACAAACTTGCATCTCATGCTTCGCGTACTATCTTTATAAGATGTTTTGCGAAAATAATTTTGTTTAGAAACCTCATAGGACATTTTTGGGACCCCAAATATGCTTTTCCAAGCTGTTATAAGGTACACATTAATGTGCTCTTTTGGAACACAAACTTGTATCCCATGCTTCGCGTTCTATCTTTATAAGAAGTTTTGCGAAAATAGTTTTGTTTAGAAACCTCATAGGACATTTTTTGGACCCCAAATATGCTTTCTAAGCTGTTATAAGGTACACATTAATGTGCTCTTTTATAACACAAACTTGTATCCCATGCTTCGCGTTCTATCTTTATAAGATGTTTTGCGAAAATAGTTTTGTTTAGAAACCTCATAGGACATTTTTTGGACCCCAATTATGCTTTCCAAGCTTTTATAAAGTACACATTAAAATGCTCTTTTGGAACACAAACTTGTATCCCATGCTTCGCGTTCTATCTTTATAAGAAGTTTTGCGAAAATAGTTTTGTTTACAAACCGCATAGGACATTTTTGGGAACCCAAATATTCTTTCTAAGCTGTTATAAGGTACACATTAATGTGCTCTTTTGGAACACAAACTTGTATCCCATGCTTCGCGTTCTATCTTTATAAGAAGTTTTGCGAAAATAGTTTTGTTTAGAAACCTCATAGGTCATTTTTTGGACCCCAAATATGCTTTCTAAGCTTTTATAAGGTACACATTAAAGTGCTCTTTTGGAACACAAACTTGTATCCCAAGCTTCGCGTACTATCTTTATAAAAAGTTTTGCGAAAATAGTTTTGTTTAGAAACCTCATAGGACATTTTTGGGACCCCAAATATTCTTTCTAAGCTGTTATAAGGTACACATTAATGTGCTCTTTTGGAACACAAACTTGTATCCCATGCTTCATGTTCTATCTTTATAAGAAGTTTTGCGAAAATAGTTTTGTTTAGAAACCTCATAGGTCATTTTTTGGACCCCAAATATGCTTTCTAAGCTGTTATAAGGTACACATTAAAGTGCTCTTTTGGAACACAAACTTGTATCCCATGCTTCGCGTACTATCTTTATAAGAAGTTTTGCGAAAATAGTTTTGTTTAGAAACCTCATAGGACATTTTTGAGACCCCAAATATGCTTCCTAAGCTTTTATAAGGTACACATTAAAGTGCTCTTTTAGAACACAAACTTGTATCCCATGCTTCGCGTTCTAACTTTATAAGATGTTTTCCGAAAATAGTTTTGTTTAGAAACCTCATAGGACATTTTTTGGACCCCAAATATGCTTTCCAAGCTTTTATAAACTACACATTGAAGTGCTCTTTTGGAACACTGACACAATCTTCCCAAGGAATTGCACCTGAAGGTCGGTTAAGGTTGGATATGAACTGAGAAGGTTACTAACACTTCACAGAACCAGGTGGATTGATTGGTCTCACAAGGGTTGCGGAATTTCCCTTGATATGCCTAACTCCAACTATCCTAGGATATGACTCACCTAGACAATAGAAGAATTGTGTTGATCGGATATGACTCACCAAACAACAAGATTTGTTCAAGAAGAACAGATGAGAATCTCTCTCAAAGGGAGTTTTCGTAAACGAAAAATGATAGAAAATAACTTGATGTTTCTCAAATGAGTTTTCGAAATACATATAGCAAAGATGATGTTTGAGTTTCTTGAAAATAAAGAAAAGACTTAAATGAAAAAGATAGTTGAGTAATCGATTGAGATTGGACTCTTGAGTTTCGTAACTGCTTGTGTTTTGTGGAGTTGATCTGTCCTTAGGTAGGGCTTCCTTAGTCTTTGTTCTGACTTCCTGAAAAGTCGATTTGGGAAGGCCTTCCTGAGTTCGAACACTCTCCTCCTGAATTCGGCATTTGTGAAGGCACTCCTGAATCTTCTTGAATCCTTACTAAAGTCACGAGTTGCACTTCTTCCTTCTCACGGTTAGTTTGGTCTTTGGTTGATTTGAGCAACTGGTTCAGTGCTTGAGCAAGCTGTTTGTTCCGGGCCCTGGTCATAGCTCCAGCTGGTACTTGCAATGCATCCACGGCTACAAGCTCCTCTTTCTCCTCCATTTCCGGTTCAAGCCCTTTCTCAGCTACAAGCTCAGCTTCATGCTCCTTCCTTGGTTGGTCCAGTTCAATGGTGCTTTCCATGATTGTGTCATCCCCTCCCTCTTGAAAAGGATTTGCCCTCAAATCCAATTCATCTGCAAGAAAAGGAATTAAATCAGAAATGTTAAAACTTGAACTCACATTGTACTTACCTTGTAGATCCACTTGGTAAGCATTGTCGTTGATCTTCCCCACAATCTTGAATGGTCCATCCACTCTTGGCATTAGCTTAGACTTCCTTTCATTAGGGAACCGATCTTTCCTCAGATAAATCCATACCAAATCTCCTTCCTCAAAGACAGTTTGGCGCTTGTTCTTGTCGGCATTCTTAGCATAGTGCTTTGTCCTCTCCTCAATGTTCTGCCTGGCCTTCTCATGAATCTGTTTAACAATCTTAGCTTTCTTTTCCCCATCCAAACTTGTCCTTTCACTCAGAGGTAAAGAGATTAGATCCATAGGAGATAAGGGATTAAAGCCATAAACGATTTGAAAGGGAGAATATTTAGTTGCTTAATGAACCGAATGGTTGTAAGCAAACTCAACATGTGGTAAACTCTCCTCCCAAGTTCTAAGATTCTTTTTAACAATGGCTCGCAACATAGCAGACAAAGTTCTATTCACACTTTCAGTTTGACCATCAGTTTGAGGATGACAAGTAGTTGAAAACAACAGTTTTGTTCCTAATTTAGACCACAAAGTCTTCCAAAAATGGCTCAAGAATTTGGTATCTCTATCAGAAACAATGGTCATAGGCATGCCATGCAAGCGGATTACATCCCTAAAGAATAAATCAGCTATGTGAACTGCATCATCAGTTTTATGGTAAGGAACAAAGTGTGCCATCTTAGAAAACCTATCTACAATCACAAAGATTGAATCCTTTCCTGATCTAGTCCTAGGCAGTCCAAGCACAAAGTCCATAGAGATATCAGTCCAAGGGTGAGTAGGAATAGGCAAAGTGATATGATCCTGAGCAGCTATCTTGAGCTTGTACCTGAGGATGGGAAAGACGAGCTTGTAGCTGAGGAAGCAGCTTACCTTGGAGTTACAATGGAGCTTAAAGGAAGGAAACAAGAACCTAAACCTCCCTGGTTTATTATCAAGATTCAAGACCAAGTTATTTGTACCACATTGGTTTGTGTCCAATCCGTTAGTACATGAGTGGTATGGTTTAGTGTGCTCTTTTCCTTGTCAAGATCTTTTTCTCCTACCCTGGGTTTTGGGTCTTGGCAAGGTTTTTAACGAGGCCTAAATCATACCTTGTCATTGCTCATGTTATTAACAATTGGACCGACCAGCTTTCTTTCTTATCTTATGTCTTTATCTCGTTTTTAGTCTAAGTCCTTTTTATTTCTGAACTCTGCGTTTTGGGACTTAGCTAGGGCTTGGGAGCGTGTTCCCTTGTCCTATAAATACTCTCTCTTGTACTCTGGCCGTTTTTCATCTTTCTTTTTATCAAAAACCTTTCTAAAGAAGATCATCTCTCTTTGTGTGTAATATCAAAGAGAAATCCTTGTTGAATCTTTGTGTGTCATATCATCGATTCTTCAAGTTTGCTTGTTCAGATTCTTTGTGAGTCATATCAACGAGTTTGAACAAGTTTGTTAGCTTGAGACTTCCGCATCTCTTGTTAGCATCCATCTCTATCTTCCTCCATCAAATCCCACTTCTATCTATCGCAAATCCATCACTTGTTCTTCCATCTTCCCCATCGATTTCATCTCCATCGCTCCAAGTGTGTTCAAATCCATCCATCCACAAGTCCACTCGTTCTCTTAGCATATCAAGGCTCTAAGATCCGGCTGGGGTCGTGTTACAAAGGGTTGTACATACCTGTAGGTTGTGCTTTGGCTTTGGATCGCTTGCAAGTTTCACACCGAGCACACACCTTCTCAACATCCTTCTTTAAGTTTGGCCAGTAGAAATGGTCTTGCAAAATCTTAAGTGTCTTGTCCACTCCAAAATGCCCCATAATACCACCTCCATGGGCTTCCCTAACAAGCAAATTTCTCAAAGAACAATTAGGAACACATATGCGGTTTGCATAGAAGAGAAATCCTTCATGTCTAAAGTACTTGCCAAATGCAAACTTAGAACTAGCTAGGTACGGTTCTTTAAAATCTGGGTCAGATTCATACAGCTCTTTGATTTGTTCAAAACCAAGCACCTTAGCATCTAAAGTTGTGATCAAGGCAAACCTTCTAGATAAAGCATCAGCAACAATGTTTTCCTTACCTTTCTTGTACTTAATGACATAAGGAAAAGTTTCAAGGAATTCTACCCATCTGGCGTGTCTCTTGTTGAGCTTTTGCTGTCCCTTCAAGTGCTTGAGAGTTTCATGATCAGTGTGAACCACAAATTCCTTTGGCCACAAGTAGTGTTGCCATGTTTGCAAAGCTCTCACCAAGGCGTACAGCTCCTTGTCATAAGTTGGATAGTTTAGTGTGGCTCCACCAAGCTTTTCATTGAAGTAAGAAATAGGCTTTCCATCCTGCATCAACACAGCACCAATCCCCACGCCTGAGGCATCACATTCTAACTCAAAAGTTTTAAGGAAATCAGGTAAGACAAGTAAAGGTGCATTAGTGAGCTTCCCTTTCAGCGTTTGGAATGAGTCTTCTTGAGCTTGTTCCCACTTGAATCCCACGGTTTTCTTGATAGCTTCAGTGAGGGGAGCAGCTATAGTACTGAAGTCTTTCAAAAATCTCCTATAGAATCCAGCAAGTCCATGGAAACTCCTTACTTCACTCACGGTTGTGGGACTAGGCCAATCTCGGATTGCCTTAACCTTCTCTTCATCCACACGGATGCCTTCTGCACCTACAACAAAACCCAAGAACACCAGATTATCTGTTCCAAAAGTGCATTTCTTAAAGTTTGCATATAGCTGTTCTTTTCTAAGCACATTCAAAACCGATCTCAAATGATGTAAGTGTTCTTTAAAACTCTTGCTATAGATCAGAATATCATCAAAGTACACAACCACAAACTCGCCTATGAAAGCTCTAAAAACATGGTTCATTAACCTCATGAAAGTACTAGGTGCGTTTGTCAGCCCAAATGGCATAACTAACCACTCATACAGTCCTAGTTTAGTTTTGAATGCAGTTTTCCATTCATCCCCTTCTTTCATTCTAATCTGATGATAGCCACTTTTCAAATCAATCTTAGAGAAGATAGTTGAACCATGTAACTCATCTAGCATATCATCAAGTCTAGGAATAGGATGTCTGTACTTAACTGTTATGTTGTTGATGGCTCTGCAGTCAACACACATTCTCCAGCTCCCATCCTTCTTAGGAACCAAGAGAACAGGAACCGCACACGGACTTAAGGTTTCACGGATGAACCCTTTCTTCATGAGCTCATTGATTTGTCTTTGAAGCTCCTTAGTCTCCACTGGGTTTGTCCTGTAGGCTGGCCTATTTGGTAGAGACGATCCTGGCACAAAGTCAATCTGATGTTCTATACCTCGGAGAGGAGGTAATCCATCCGGATTCTCATCAGGAAAAACGTCACTAAACTCCTGCAAAAGTTGGTTCAAATCACTTGGAATCTCCAGTGCAATGTCAGAAGAGGTTAGTAAATTTCCCTTAAAGATAAGCAACACCATGGATTGTTTAGAAAACAAAGCTCTCTTAACCCCACTCGGTTTAATGAAAAAGTTAGGAAGACTTACCTGAGATTTAGGAAGGGTCTCCTTACGGCTGGATTCCGGACGGCTTGACTGAATTTTAGGAAGGGTTTCCTGAATGTTACTTTCTTTAGCCGGTTTGATCTCTTCTTTTCCCTTAGCTTTTTCTCTGCTCTGTTTCAGCTGGACTTGATCTTCTTGCACTTCACGTGGTGACAAAGGAACCAGGGTGATCTTCTTGCCTTTGTGCTCAAAGGAATAACGATTTAAGAACCCATCATGCATCACCTTGTTGTCGAATTGCCATGGTCTACCCAGAAGGATGTGACCTGCTTCCATGGGCAAAATATCACACACAATCTCATCCTCATAGCGCCCAATAGTCAGTGCTACCTTGACCTGCTGGCTCACTTGCATCTCGCCTTCTTCACTAAGCCATTCTAGCTGGTATGGGTTCGGATGTGGGTAGGCTTTAAGTCCAAGCTTCTTGACAAGAGTTTCACTAGCCACATTTGTACAGCTCCCAGCATCAATGATTAAGCTGCAGACCTTGTCTTGGATGATACATCTTGTATGAAAGAGATTTTCTCTTTGATCTTTCTCAATCAACTTGGTTTGAACACTTAGAGATCGCCTGGTCACTAGCAACTTCCCTTGTGCTGGATAATCCACTGGCTCTTCATCCTCTGATTCATCATAAATCGGTTCAGGCTCTTCTTCAGATTCGACTTCTCCACTCTCCCTTAAGATCATAACTCGGCTATTAGGACATTTGTTGGCATAATGACCCAAACCTTGGCATTTGAAGCACTTAACATCCCTAGCACGTCCCTGAGTTGTATCCTGTTTGGTCTTTTCAACAGAAGAAGATGGATTAGTCTTAAGCTCAGTATTTGTTCGGTTAGAACTCTTACCTTTCTCAGCAAAGCTAGGCTTAGAAGCGGATGGATAAGAAGATCTGCTGTAGCTTCTCCTCTTGATCTGTTGTTCCACAAGGATGGCCTTATGTAATAGATCCTCCAGGTCTTCATAAGTTTGCAGCTCCATACGGTCTTGCACTTCTCTGTTCAGTCCAGTTAGAAAGCGAGCCATAGTTGCTTCAAGGTCTTCGTCAACATCAGCTTTCAGCATGAGAGTCTCCATCTCCTGGTAATAATCCTCAACACTCTTGCTTCCTTGTGCTAGACGCCTCAGTTTGTGATGAAGATCCCTATGATAATGGCTAGGCACAAATCGCTTCCTCATCAAGGTTGCCATCTCTTCCCAAGTATCAATTGGTTCCTCTCCAGCTCTTCGCCTATTTGTCACAATTTGATCCCACCAATGAATAGCATAACCATTAAATTGAGTTGCAGCCAAACTTACCTTCTTGGGCTCTGAATAGTTGTGGCAATCAAAGATGAGCTCAACCTTTCTCTCCCATTCTAGGAAAGCATCTGGATCGTTCTTGCCATAGAACGGAGGGATTTTGAGTTTCAAACTTCCCAGATTGTCATCAGGCCGTCTTGCCTCATCAGCAAAAGGATTGTCTGCTCTTCTCCCACGGACTGGTTGCCTCCTTGTTGGCTGCCTCACGCTGCTACGCCCAGAAGAAGAGTCTTCTTCATCTTCATAGATCGTTCTGGTGTTGGTTCTGTTTTTCTTCTTAGACTTGGATGCTTGCCCTGATTGCTGATCTACTTGAATTCGATCAAGCCTGGCGTGAATATCCTCCATTCCTGCAGATAAGAAACGTTTTAAATCACCAGTTAGGGCTTTCATCTGAATTTTGGACAAGCCTTCTCCTGCCCTCCCTTGTTCTTCCTCGCTTTGACTCATCGATCCTGTAAATCACTTAACAAACAGATTATACAAAACAAACTCTCTCTCACAAAAATCTGTTTCTCTCTTTGTGTTTCTTCCTTTCAATGATCTCTGATTTCTTCTACGGTTCTAGATCAACAAATCTCGATCAAATCCAGCAAATGAATCCGATCAACACAGAAAAGAAGAAGGAAGATAGATAGATGTGAGAGCCGAAACTCACACTGTCAAAACTTATATTTAATGGGGGCTCGAAAATTCTATTTATAAAGAACTAAAGACCGAAAATGCAAAAGAGAGATTTTTATTGATATTTTCCGAAAGTACAAGGGAAATTAGCAAAAGCTGAATAGTCTTAAATTGCTAAAACTCCTAATACTCGGATCTGGGATGGATTTACCCTTACATGATCGTACATATATATACTGACAATCCTAGGAGGCTAAGACTTCAGATTTCCGATGTGGGACCTTGTCCTTCGCTCCCAGCCGCCGACCTAAGCTTTTTGGGCCCGATTTCCGGCCCGAGAGTCTTCCGTGATCTGTCTGCGCATCCTGACCCAAATTTGGCCTGCCGATGAATAGTGACCCGTGAACAGTAATCCGATGAATAGTAATCCGAATGAATAGTAATCCGAATCTCGGTTTAAGCTCAATTCAATTTTTCGGTTAAATTTGTCTCGGGATGAATAGTGTTTTTTCAACGGTTTTTCCCGTGTGAACAGTGTTCCGAGCGTTTTATGGCTTCTGAGATTTGAACCGCCCGTTTTTTTGTTTGAACTTCCAGCCGCCGGTCTCGGTGTCTATGGCCAGCCGCCGGTTCCTTTGGCTCGTGTGGTCGGCGACTGGTCCACGGACGGCTGGATGTTCGTCACGGTCTTTCGGGTAATGTTTATAGACGTCGTTGGAGTCAGGACATGCAAACGGATAGTCTCCGGGTCGGTCCGGGCATAGAGTTTCGTTTGAAGGTCGGTCGACTGGACGACGTTCGGATAATGAGTCTTGACTTGAGAAATGATCGTGGAAATGTGACGAAGACCCGGCGGCTGGCCTTATCCCAGCCGCCGGTTGGTGTATCATGAAGATCCGGCGGCTGGCACTCATCCCAGCCGCCGACCTTGGAGACGGAAGACCCAACGGCTGGCACTCATCCCAGCCGCCGGCCTCGGAGGCAGAAGATCCGGCCGCTGGCACTCATCCCAGCCGCCTGCCTCGGAGGCAGAAGACCCGGCGGCTGGCACTCATCACAGCCGCCGGCCTTGGAGACGGAAGACCCGGCGGCTGGCACTCATCCCAGCCGCCGGCCTTGGAGGCAGAAGACCCGGCGGCTGGCACTCATCCCAGCCGCCGGCCTTGGAGACGAAGACCCGGCGGCTGGCACTCATCCCAGCCGCCGGCCTCGGAGGCAGAAGACCCGGCGGCTGGCACTCATCCCAGCCGCCGGCCTTGGATGAAGAAGACCCGGCGGCTGGCACTCATCCCAGCCGCCGGTTCGTGTCTTGGACGGGTCGTGGGCAGTTTGCCTTAGCTTGTCCGTCCCATGTTCGTGATTTGATCTCGACCTTGACTTCTCGTTCCGTCAATCTCCGAGGAGGGGATTTCGACCCCAACAGTTAGCCCCCCAGCTCTTTGCTTCCGTGGTTTGGAGCAAGGAGCGTTGTTGGGGTCAAAATCCCCTCCTCGAAAATTGACGTAACGAGAAGTCGAGGCCGAGATCGAACAGAACTTATCCTGAACATGGAACGGACGAGTCAAGGCCAACTGCCCACGATCCGTCCGAAACGTAAGCCGGCGGCTGGGATAAGGCCAGCCCCCGGATCTTTACCATACAACATCCGGCGGCTGGGATAAGGCCAGCCCCCGGATCTTTACCATACAACATCCGGCGGCTGGGATAAGGCCAGCCCCCGGATCTTTACCATACAACATCCGGCGGCCGGGATAAGGCCAGCCCCCGGATCTTTACCATACAACATCCGGCGGTTGGGATAAGGCCAGCCCCCGGGTCTTTACCATATAACATCCGGCGGCTGGGATAAGGCCAGCCCCCGGATCTTTACCATACAACATCCGGCGGCTGGGATAAGGCCAGCCCCCGGATCTTCATCACATGCACACGATCATTTCTCAAGTCAAGACTCGTCATCCGAACATCGTCCAGTCGACCGACCGTCATGCCCGGACCGACCCGAAGATTATCCATTTGCACGTTCTGACTCCAAAGACGTCCGTAAACATTCCCCGAAAGACCGTGACGAACGTCCAGCCGTCCGTGGACCAGTCGCCGAGCACACGAGCCGAAGGAACCGGCGGCTGGCCATCAATACCGAAACCGGCAGCGGAAGTTCAAACGAAATACGGGCGGTTCGAATCTCAGAAGTCGTAAAACGTTCGGAACACTATTCACGCGGGAAAAACCGTAGAAAAACACTATTCATCCCGAGACAAAGTTAACCGAAAAATCGAATTAAGCATAAACCGAGATTCGAATTACTATTCACCGGTTTACTATTCATCGGGTCACTATTCACTGGTGGGCCGGATTTGGGTCAGAATTCGCGGATGGATCACGGAAGACTCTCGGGCCGGATATCGGGCCCGAAAAGCTTAGGTCGGCGGCTGGGAAGGAAAGACAAGGTCCCACATCGGAAATCTGCAGTCTTAGCCTCCTAGGATTGTTAGTATATATATGTACGCTCATATAAGGGTAAATGTAGCCCAAATCCGAGTATTAGGAATTTTAGCAATTTAAGACTATTCAGCTTTTGCTAATTTCCCTTGTACTTTCGGAAAATATCAATAAAAATCCCTCTTTTCATCTTTTTGCATTTTTGGTCCTATAGTTCTTTATAAATAGAATTTTCGAGCCCCCCATTAAATATAAGTTTCTACAGTGTGAGTTTCGGCTCTCACAGTTTGGCGCCGTCTGTGGGGACGAGAAATATTCTTAACCCTAAGAACGAAAAGGATACCGAACGAAGACAATGACCAGAAGGATATCAAAACGGGCCAGCCGCCCGTCCTCCGTAGAAAGACGGGCCAGCCGCCCTTTACTCCACAAAACCGGTCAGCCGCCCGTCCTCCGTAGAAAGACGGGCCAGCCGCCCTTCACTCTACAAAACGGGCCAGCCGCCCGTCCTCCGTAGAGAGACGGGCCAGCCGCCCTTTACTCCACAAAACCGGTCAGCCGCCCGTCCTCCGTAGAGAGACGGGCCAGCCGCCCTTCATTCTATAAAATGGGCCAGCCGCCCTCTTGGAAGAGAGACATACCGGCCGCCCATCTTCTCCTTTATCAAGGCTATAAAAGCAAAGCAAGCAAGCAAAGAAGTCCATAACATCTGAGGCAAAAGCAAATAGATAATAAATCTCCATGAAAGGAGATATGAGTGACCAAGATCAGTTTACAAAGCAAATACAATAAAAAAAAAGGTCAAGAGACCCAAACGCAGCCAAAGCGGAAAATGCAAGATACAAAGGCCAAAGCCTAATCATACTCAACAAGAGGAGTAGGAGCTGCGTAGTCCAAATCCTCGGCCTCCGGAGACTGGTACGGAGAAACGAGAGAGCAAACCAAGTGGCTCTCAAGAACGGCGGCAGCACGATCGTAGGAGCCGGCCCAACCCCCTCCTTCGAGCCGCTCTAATGATGCCTTCAGCTCTCCTTCCTCCTCCTCGACCTTGGACTTCCCGGACTTAATATCCCGGACTAGGTCAAGGTTCGAGCTGACCTCAGTCAAGGCAGTCTCGCCATATTTCGCCTGACGCATCGGCGCAAGGGCAGCTTTAACCTTCGATGCGGAGACGGTACTTCTCCACCAATTGCCAGCGGCATTTCTTGATCGCCAGCTCCATCTTCCGCTCAGCCTCCGCGAGCGCTTTCCTGAGCTCCTTCTGAGATCTTCTCTCCACATTCCGAAGCTTGACTTCCAGGGCCTTGATCTTCTTGTCCTTCATCCGGGACTCTTACTCTGAAGCTTCCAAGGCAGCCTGTGTCGCATGAGCTCGAGTGGCGACCTGAATCAGAGAAAAGCAAATATCAGCAAAGACCAAACTGCGTCAAAACAAATCTAAAGGCAAAAAGAATTACCATCATAAGGCCGGAAGATAGATCTCCGTAAACCGCCGAACGATCGAACGGCGCTGCAGAGGCTGGAGCCAACGTGCCAAAGTAGTCCACGACTTTCACGGACTCGGCTGGATTTCCTCCTGCTGCCTTGCGAGCATCAAAAAGAAGACCGGGATCAGACACCTCGGCAGTCCGAGCCACTTTACCCTGCCTCGGACGGTCCGGGCTGTTGGAAGCTCCCTTCCCTTTATCCGCAACAGCAGCACAAGCAGAACCCTGAGGAGCAGCGACCTGTTCCTCGGGAAGGCTAGGGAAATCAGGCCCGGGCGGTAAAACGAAACCGGACGCCAGATCGAAATTGGCCGCCTCTCCGGACGGCCCAGCTTCACCATACTTTTGCTGGCGATACTTCCAAACACCCTCCATTCCGGGGTATGTCGCCATCAGATCAGCAAAGTCAGGACCCTTCGGAGGAGCACGACCTTCTAAAATATCCTTTGCGTCTAGAAAGCGGCGCCAAAGATCAGGACACTACCAATTTATCTTCTTCTTGTTAACTTCTGCAACGATATCCTCGAACCCGGAAACTCTAGGAGCAAAGGGATCTCGAACTAGAGAAGGAAGGGAAGAAAAAATGAGAAGTTGTGAGAAATGAAGTTATGGAAAATGAAGCAAAGGAGTAAGGACTACTTATAGAAAAAATTCACAAAAAAACAAAATGCTTATGTGGCAAACTCCACTCGGTCTTAACCGAGCCGCCGAAGTCGGAACCGACCGTCAGCGGGCTGCGTTTCACGTAGGAAAACTCGTGTCGCGAAGCTTTGCAATGCTTTCGAAGCCCGGTATAGAACCGCTGCACATTCTTCCGAATATTGACCGAACAGAAGAACTCCGACTGGGAAACTTTCCTCAACGAAAAGAAATTCCGTATAAGGTCACGCTCCAACTTGATCCCGCACTCGGCACAACGGACCGCGAGTCCCATAAAAATCCTTAGAGCGGCTGGGGTAAGTTGAGAGATCGCAACCCCATATAACTCGAGAAATCCGAAGATAGCTCCCGGGATCGGGAACCAGAGGAAAGCTTCGTAAAACATTGACTCGTGCATAGCGAAATATCCTTCTGGCGCCTTGTTCATCCTATCCCTATTTTTTGGAAGACGAAACTTAATCTTGTCCGAGATCCGGAAGTCGTATCTAAGCTCGGCCAGAGAATCCCGATCACTCAAAGTTGGTCCATGCACGAATACCTCGGCTATCAATCTATAACTCGTAGACGGTCCAGGCTTCTTAAACCGCCACGCAAAAATATCTTCACCCCAATAGGCCTTAGCCTCCCCGGGAGAACGACACCCGGACTTCACGTCCGAATGCACAAAGATAGGCACCTCCGGGTGATCCGATCTAATTTCGTCTCCGGACTTAGCCGAGTCGTCACCCGTCTCTGGCCAAACACGACGACGTTCGGAAGGGACCAGAGATCGGGACGGCCATTCGCGCCACCCGCCGTTGTCCTCAACATGTTGAGGAGGAGTCCAAACGCCACGTGCTATACTCGTCCTCGGCGAGACGCCGTCAATTTCAACTCGAGAAGAGCCGGACGCCCTCTCTAAGGCACCTCCAGAGCCGAGCGCCCATCTTGATACGGCAACTGTGCCAGCCGCCCTCTTGGAAGTGTCCTTAGAGCCAGCCGCCCTCTTCGAACTAGACGCCCTACTCGTTGAACTCCCGACCGCCGGCTCGGGTCTGGTCTCTTTCCCAGCCGCCGTCTCGGGAATGCTTTCATTCCCAGCTGCCGTCTCGGGTATATCTCCATTCCCAGCCGCCGTCTCTGGTATATCTTCATTCCCGGCCGCCGTCTCGGGCTCCCATTGAGGAACATTAGCAAAACCGAACGATCCTTGAGCATTGCTAGGACCAGCCTCCCACTGCGGAACACCTTCAGGACCGTACGCTGCTCGTGGAATGGCATTTTCTCCAGCTGCCAGCAGATCTTCCACAAGTACCATATCCTGATCAGTGGACATAAAATCAAACTCGAACTGATTGTTCATTATCGCATCAAAGTTGAGACCGAAAGGAGAACCCTCTTCACCAGCCATTGCTAAAGAGGAAGATTTTCAAAGAAGAGACTTGAAGAAAAAAACTTGAGAAGGGGATGTGAAAAAATGAATGACGCCACTCCTTTGATATAGCAAACATGGCACAAACTCCCATGATGAACAATGCTCTGACAAGACATTAAAGAGAAGCGGGCGAACGGACGAACGGAAAAACTCGTTGCCTTCCCGTTTCAGTCAATCCCGATAACACTCTCAGCTCAAAGCTCCTTGCTCCGAACCACAAAAGCAAAAAGCTGGGGGGCTAACTGTTGGGGTCAAAATCCCCTCCTCGAAAATTGACGTAACGAGAAGTCGAGGCCGAGATCGAACGGAACTTATCCTGAACATGGAACGGACGAGTCAAGGCCAACTGCCCACGATCCGTCCGAAACGTAAGCCGGCGGCTGGGATAAGGCCAGCCCCCGGATCTTTACCATACAACATCCGGCGGCTGGGATAAGGCCAGCCCCCGGATCTTTACCATACAACATCCGGCGGCTGGGATAAGGCCAGCCCCCGGATCTTTACCATACAACATCCGGCGGCTGGGATAAGGCCAGCCCCCGGATCTTTACCATACAACATCCGGCGGTTGGGATAAGGCCAGCCCCCGGGTCTTTACCATACAACATCCGGCGGCTGGGATAAGGCCAGCCCCCGGATCTTTACCATACAACATCCGGCGGCTGGGATAAGGCCAGCCCCCGGATCTTTACCATACAACATCCGGCGGTTGGGATAAGGCCAGCCCCCGGTCTTTACCATACAACATCCGGCGGCTGGGATAAGGCCAGCCCCCGGATCTTTACCATACAACATCCGGCGGCTGGGATAAGGCCAGCCCCCGGATCTTTACCATACAACATCCGGCGGCTGGGATAAGGCCAGCCCCCGGATCTTTACCATACAACATCCGGCGGCTGGGATAAGGCCAGCCCCCGGATCTTCATCACATGCACACGATCATTTCTCAAGTCAAGACTCGTCATCCGAACATCGTCCAGTCGACCGACCGTCATGCCCGGACCGACCCGAAGATTATCCATTTGCACGTTCTGACTCCAAAGACGTCCGTAAACATTCCCCGAAAGACCGTGACGAACGTCCAGCCGTCCGTGGTCCAGTCGCCGAGCACACGAGCCGAAGGAACCGGCGGCTGGCCATCAATACCGAAACCGGCAGCTGGAAGTTCAAACGAAAAACGGGCGGTTCGAATCTCAGAAGTCGTAAAACGTTCGGAACACTATTCACGCGGGAAAAACCGTAGAAAAACACTATTCATCCCGAGACAAAGTTAACCGAAAAATCGAATTAAGCATAAACCGAGATTCGAATTACTATTCACCGGTTTACTATTCATCGGGTCACTATTCACTGGCGGGCCGGATTTGGGTCAGAATTCGCGGATGGATCACGGAAGACTCTCGGGCCGGATATCGGGCCCGAAAAGCTTAGGTCGGCGGCTGGGAAGGAAAGACAAGGTCCCACATCGGAAATCTGCAGTCTTAGCCTCCTAGGATTGTTAGTATATATATGTACGCTCATATAAGGGTAAATGTAGCCCAAATCCGAGTATTAGGAATTTTAGCAATTTAAGACTATTCAGCTTTTGCTAATTTCCCTTGTACTTTCGGAAAATATCAATAAAAATCCCTCTTTTCATCTTTTTGCATTTTTGGTCCTATAGTTCTTTATAAATAGAATTTTCGAGCCCCCCATTAAATATAAGTTTCTACAGTGTGAGTTTCGGCTCTCACAAGCGTCGAGCTGAGAGTTTTATCGGGATTGACTGAAACGGGAAGGCAATGAGTTTTTCCGTTCGTCCGTTCATCCGCTTCTCTTTGATGTCTTGTCAGAGTATAGTTCACCATGGAAGTTCGTGCCATGTTTGCTATATCAAAGGAGTGGCTTCATTCATTTTTTCACACTTCACTTCTCTTTTCAAGCTTTTTTTCTTCAAGTCTCTCCTTTGATAATTTCTTCTTTAGCAATGGCTGGTGAAGGAGGTTCTCTTTTCGAACTCAACCTTGATGCCATAATGAATAATCAGTTTGAGTTCGATTTTATGTCCGCGGAGGATGATGCGGTTCTTGTGGAAGACCTGCTAGCGGCTGGAGAAGATGCCATTCCGCAAGCAGCGTACGGTCCCGAAGGTGTTCCTCAGTGGGCGGCTGGTCCGAGCAATGCTCGAGGGGCACTTAGTTTTGCTAATGTTCCTCAATGGGAGCCCGGAACGGCGGTTGGGAATGAGGACAGACCCGAGACGGTGGCTGGGAATGAGAGCATTCCCGAGACGGCGGCTGGGAATGAGACCAGACCCGAGCCGGCGGCCGGGAGTAGGGCGTCTGGTTCGAACAGGGCGTCTGGCTCTAGGAACGCTCCCAAGAGGGCGGCTGGCACAGTAGCCGTATCAAGATGGGCGCTCGGCTCTGGAGGTGTCTTAGAGAAGGCGTCCGGTTCTTCTCGAGTTGAAATTGACGGCGTCTCGCCGAGGACGAGTATAGCACGTGGCGTTTGGACTCCTCCTCAACATGTTGAGGACAACGGCGGATGGCGTGCACGGCCGTCCCGACCTCTGGTCCCTTCCGAACGTCGTCGTGTTTGGTCGGGGAGAGGTGACGACTCGGCCATGTCCGGGGAAGAAGTTAGGTCGGATCACCCGGAAGTGCCCATCTTTGTGCATCCGGACGTGAAGTCCGAGTGTTGTTCTCCCGGAGAGGCTAAAGCCTATTGGGGTGAAGATATTTTTGCTTGGCGGTTGAAGAAGCCTGGACCGTCTACGAGTTATAGATTGATAGCCGAGGTATTCAAGCATGATCCTACTTTGAGCGATCGGGATTCGCTGGCCGAGCTCAGATATGACTTCCGGATTTCGGACAAGATTAAGTTCCGTCTCCCAAAAGATGGGGATAGAATGAACAAGGCGCCGGAAGGATATTTTGCCATGTACGAGTCGATGTTTTACGAAGCTTTCCTCTGGTTCCCGATCCCCGGAGCCATCTTCGAGTTTCTCGAGTTATATGGGGTCGCGATCTCTCAACTTACCCCATCCGCTATAAGGATTTTAATGGGACTCGTGGTCCGTTGTGCCGAATGCGGGGTCAAGTTGGAGGGTGATCTCATACGGAATTTCTTTTCGTTGAGGAAGGTTTCCAAGTCAGAGTTCTTCTGCTCGGTCAATGTTCGGAAGAACGTGAAGCGGTTCTATACCGGGCTTTGGCAGCATTGCAAAGCTTCGCGGCACGAGTTTTTCTACGTGAAGAGCAGCCCGCTCACGGTCGGTCCCGACTTCGGCGGCTCGGTTACGACCGAGTGGAGTTTGCCACGTAAGCGTTTCGTCTTTTTGTGAATTTTTTCTATAAGAAGTCCTTACTCCTTTGCCTCATAACTTCATAACTTCATTCCTCACAATTTTTCATTTTTTCTCTCTCTAGTTCAAGATCCCTTTGCTCCTAGAGTTTCTGGGTTTGAGGATATCGTTGCAGAAGTTGACAAGAAGAAGATCGATTGGGAGTGTCCTGATCTCTGGCGCCGTTTTCTGGACGCGAAGGATATTTTAGAAGGGCGCGCTCCTCCGAAAGGTCCTGACTTTGCTGATCCAATGGCGACATACCCCGGCATGGAGGGTGTTTGGAAGTACCGCCAGCAGAAGTATGGCGAGGCTGGACCGTCCGGAGAGGCGGCTGAGTTTGATCCGGCGGCCGGGTTTGTTCTCCCGCCTGGGCCTGACTTCCATGGCGTACTCGAGGAACAGATTGCTGCTCCCCAGGGTTCTGCTTGCGCCGTTGTGGATAAAGGGAAGGGGACTTCCAACAGCCCTGACCGTCCGAGGAAGGGGAAAGTGGGTCGGACGACCGAGGCGTCCGATCATGGTCTTCTCTTCGATGCACGCAAGGCGGCGGGAGGTGATCCAGCTGAGTCCGTGAAGGTTGTGGACTACTTTGGAGCGTTGGCTCCGGCCTCAGCTGCGCCATTTGATCGTTCAGCGGCTTACGGAGATCTGTCCTCCGGCCTTATGATGGTAACTCTCTTTTCCTTTAGATTTGTTTGGACGCAGTTTGGTCTTTGCTGATATTTGCTTTTCTTCGATTCAGGTCGCCACCCGAGCTCATGCAACCCAGGTTGCCCTGGAAGCTTCGGAGAAAGAGTCCCGGAAGAAGGACAAGAAGATCAAAGCCCTGGAAGTCAAGCTTCGGAACGTGGAGAGGAGATCTCAGAAGGAGATTAAGAAAGCGCTCGCGGAGGCTGAGCGGAAGATGGAGCTGGCGCTTAAGAAGAGCCGCTGGGAGCTGGTGGAAAAGTACCGTCTCCGTATCGAGGGAGCCAAGGCCGCCCTCGCGCCAATGCGCCAGGCGAAATACGGCGAGACTGCTTTGACCGAGGTCGACTCCAACCTTGACCTAGTCCGGGACATCAAGTCCGGGAAGTCCAAGGTTGATGAGGAAGAGGTGGAGCTGGAGGCTTCATTGGAGCGGCTCAAAGGAGGAGGCTGGGTCGGCTCCTACGATCGGGCTGCTGCCGTTCTCGAGAGCCACTTGGTATACTCTCCCGTCTCTCTGTACCAGTCTCCGGATGCCGAGGCTTTGGACTACGGAGCTCCTACCCCTCTCGTCGAGTATGACTAGGCTTTGGCCTTGTTTTTTCTGTTTCTGCCTTAGTTGTGTTCGGGTCTGTTGACCCTTTTTATTGTAGTTGCTTTGTTAACCGAACTTGATCTCCTTTCATGGAGATTCATTATCTATATGCTTTTGTCCTTAGTTGTTGTGGATTTCTTTGCTTGCTTCGTTTTTATAGTCTTGATAAAGGAGAAGATGGGCGGTCGGCATGTCTCTCTTTCGAGAGGGCGGCTGGCCCATTTTGTAGAGTGAAGGGCGGCTGGCCCATTTAGCGGAATAAAGGGCGGTTGGCCCGTTGCCTGGGCGGCTGGCCCGTTTCAGAGTTGATTTGCATCTTTGCGGAACGAAGGGCGGCTGACCCGTCTCTCTACGGAGGACGGGCGGCTGGCCCGTTTTGTAAAGTGAAGGGCGGCTGACCCGTCTCTCTACGGAGGACGGGCGGCTGGCCCGTTTTGTAAAGTGAAGGGCGGCTGGCCCGTCTCTCTACGGAGGACGGGCGGCTGGCCCGTCTCTCTACGGAGGACGGGCGGCTGGCCCGTTTTGGAGCTGATTGATATTGCGTTGGAGTGTTGTTCCGGACACTCGAACTTTAGACCAGTTCGTATTAGCGAATATCTCTGGGTTTAATGCAGTTTTTGTCGTCGTAGGGGACCGAGCTTGTTCAGATCCCTCTTTTGACTGAACGCTTTTAAGATCTCGTATCAGAGCCGGTTTGATACTGCGTTCTCGAGATGTCTTTGACCAGTGTGCCATGTCAGGCGCTTACTGGGTTTAAAGAGTTTACTTTGTGCCCTGTGTTTCGCACAATCTGCCTATGCGTAGTGCTGGTGAAAGTAAACTAATCAGAACATCGTCTCGAGCGTTTCCTGCAGGATCGCGGGATACAGGTTACGCCCTTCGAATGTTAATCCGGAAATTTATATAGCGCGCTAGTCTTATCCTCTGCGGGATGTTGAAAGAACCATAATTTAAAAAGATAGTCTTGTTGTGGCCAGCAACAGACGGATTTGTTGGTGATGACTTAAGTATTCGGGAGAAGTATCTTGATTGGTGGTCTTGGATGAGTTACGAGATGCTAAGCCTCGATGTTCATCTGATTTGTAAGTTGAAGATGTTTTATGAGATACTGAGTCTCAATGTTCATTTTCCTCGGGTTTTTCTGGATCCATTTGGTTTCCGAATCAAGTTTCGAGATGCTAAGTCTCGATGTTTGTCAGAATGGTGTTTTCGGGAAATTTTTTCAAGCTTTGGATGTGTTATGAGATGCTAAGTCCCAATGTCCATCTCCTTGATTTTTGCGCGAAAATTTGGGAGTATGCATATACGGACCCACTCCCCCCCTTTTTAAAGAGAGGGGCAACTGAACTCGTTTTTTAAGCGAGCTGCCTACGTACCCTTCGTGAAAAGGGATCAAGTCACCCGTAGTTCCGTTTTTTTTTTTTTTTTTTTTTGTAGGAAGATGGTTAAGTCTCGGCCGTGGAACCGTCATTTGTAGCTTCGACGGTTTCTGAGGCAGTTTTCATCCCTTCTTGGTTTGTTTATGTGGGCGGAACCTCCGTTTTCTCAAACTGTTCGGTTCTGCTTACTTTCTTTCTCAGTTCGGGGACTTTGTCTTCATTTTTCCTCTTCGGGTTCTCTCTTTGCGGGATGGTCGGATTCCGGAGCTTGTGTTCTGCCAGAAAACAGATCCGAGCCTCCTTTTGATTTCCCCAAATGGTTTTGATTCCGTTTGGTGTCGGGAACTTCAGGCAGAGATGGTAAGTCGATGGGATAGCTCGCGTTGAATTGATCCAGGGAGTTCCCATTATCACGTTATAAATTGCGGGGTGGTTTGCCACCGCGAAGTTAACGATTTTCGTGATTCCACCGGCACGAACCGGGAGCTGGATTGTCCCATCCGTCATTGTGACTTCGCCAGAGAAACCGGTCAGCGATCTCGGATTGGGCGTTATCTTTGACGGATCCACCTTCATCCTTTGAAGTGTCTCTCGAAAAATGACGTCCACCGAACTTCCTGTGTCGATCAAGACTCGGGAGACATCGTGGTCGTTGATGTCCAACTCTACCACTAGTGGATCATCGTGAGGTTGGTCAAGGCCTTCAGCGTCTTTTTCGTGGAAGGCGATCCGGTCATTGTTTTCGCTGATCGGTTCTCGCGGTTTTGACTCCTTGTCTCCTCTTCTCAGAAACGCCTTTATGGAGGCCACTGTATCTCGGCAGTATTGTGATCCTCCGATGATCATGTGGATTCTCCTGCGGTTGGCGGCGGAGTCGTCTCCGTTTGGTCTCCTTCCTCGTTTGGGAGTATCCTCGTCGGGCCTTTCGGGACGTTCCTGGTTAGGTCGTCCGTCCGGGACGCCAGTGTCTTCTTCGATAGCTCCGAGACTCTCGAGGGTCACTCCGTTTCCGAGCTCTCCGGCTAACAGCTTTGCCGTGAGCCTCCTTCCGACGATTCTGCAGTTTTCGGTCGAGTGGCCTTTTCTCTTGTGGAAGGTACAGAAGGCGTTTTCGTCGAATCCTGATCGAGTCCATGTATTCCATGGTCCCTTGTTGCGCTCATTATACGGTTTTTCCGTGTTTATCTGGTAGTTATGCGCTCCGCCCGGGTTGGGTTCTTCATCTCGACTGGTTCGCCTACTTCTTCTCTCGTTTGGAAAGTTAGAAGGTTGCACCGTGCCTTTTGCGACCAATTTTGAGGATTGGTGCCTTCCGGCTGGGACCCTCATGTCTTCCTCGTAGATGAGGAAGTTGGAAGCACGATGGAGAGCATCTTGAATGGTTACTGGTGGGTTTACGGTAATCTCCTTTCGGAAGTTCGAAGTCTTCAGCAAGGACTTCTTCAGGGCGTTGATCGCGGCACTGTTGCTTAGTCCGTCAATTTTCGAGACGATCACCTTAAACCTTTCGATGAAGTCTCGGAGGCTTTCTTCGGGTTCCTGCGACAGCGAGTAAAGGTCCGCGTCGGATGTCGACTGTCTTATGAACAGTGAGTAATGTTTCAAGAAGGCCGTCGACAATTGCTCAAAACCATCGATTGAATCTCTCTCTAGTCTTGAGAACCACGACAGGGCCGATCCTTTCAGATGCTCCACGAAGAGGAGGCAGAATCCCGCGTCCCTCTCTTCGGGATTGAACCTAGCACGTCCCATAGCGATGCGGAAGGCTGTCATGTGGGCCTTCGGATCAGTCGTCCCGTCGTAGAAGGGAATTCGGATTTTTCCTGGGTCAGAGAGTCTGACGCTAGTGATCCTCGAAGTGAACGGGATCTTCTGCGTTTCCTCTAGGACGCGGTCAATTTCCGGGGCCGCACTTGTCGCTTTATGGACCTGCGACCTTACCTCCTTCATCTGACTTGTGGTGAGTTCTAGGCGGGCACGGAGCTCATCCAGCTCGTCCCTTCGGCTAGCGGATTGATTAGCTCTGGCCTCTCGTTCCTCCTTTTCCTGCTCTTCGATCCAGCGGAGCTCTTCTTCGTCCGCGTTCAGATCTCCAGCTTCGTCGTCAGTTTCGTTTTCGGCTCTGTTCGTGATGTCTCTTGGGTTCTCGCCATTAGTCACCGTGGAAGTTGGCCGTTCAGCTGTTCGCCCAATGGCGCTCTTCCGGTACA
>VHIU01000635.1:0-40911 GCA_010577795.1 Isatis tinctoria | reverse complement strand
TTGATTCCTTTTGTTGCAGATGATCCAGATTTGAGGTCAAATCCTTTTAAAGCGGGAGGGGATGATATGATCATGGATGGCACTGAGAAGGAGAGCTTGAACACGATGATGAACCAGTTGTTGAAGCCATGGAAGGACATGAACGGAGCTTGTAGCTGAGGATGCATTGCTTGTAGCCAGCAGAGCCATGACCAGGGCCAGAACCAAACAGCTATATAAGTCTCTAAGTGCACTACTTAGCTCAGTGGAGAACCAGATCAACCTTATTGAAGATCAAGTGCAACCAGTCCATTTAGTAAGCTTCACGGAAGATTTAGGAAAACTCAAGACTGATTTAGGAAACTTCCTAAATAAAAAGCATGAGACCGTCGTTTTTAGGATCTTCTTCCTAAACACCAAGTCACGTTTCCTAAATTCAAGTTAAGTCTGAGACAAGGAGGGAAAGTCAAGACCGTGGTGATCTGAAGAGTTATCACACAACTTTATTTCAGTCAAGTCTTTATTAGTTATTGTCTTGTTTTTCCGTGTTGTCTCGTTATTATTTTCGAGAAGTCATAAAACAAACTCTATATGTACTTCGAGAAATATTCAATCAAATAACAAGTTGTCTTTGATCATTGTGATTGTCTTAGAGAGTGAATCTCTGTTGTTCTTCGTGAACAAACTCTGTTGCTTGGTGAGTCATATCCAAACAACAACCTTCTCTATCGTCTAAGTGAGTCATATCTTAGGATAGTGAAGTTCGGTATATCAAGAGCCATTCCGCAACTCTTGTGTGACCTATCGACCCATTCCTTTGTTCTTCAAGCTAGTGGCTTACCGAGTTCAAAGTTTATCCAATCAAACCAACCCTCCAAAGTTCAATCCGTGGGAGTTTCGTATTATTCTTTCTTTATAAGAAGTTTTGCGAAAATAGTTTTGTTTAGAAACCTCATAGAACATTTTTTGGACCCCAAATATGCTTTCTAAGCTTTTATAAGGTACACATTAAAGTGCTCTTTTGGAACACAAACTTGTATCCCATGCTTCGCGTTCTTTCTTTATAAGAAGTTTTGCGAAAATAGTTTTGTTTAGAAACCTCATAGAACATTTTTTGGACCCCAAATATGCTTTCTAAGCTTTTATAAGGTACACATTAAAGTGCTCTTTTGGAACACAAACTTGTATCCCATGCTTCGCGTTCTTTCTTTATAAGAAGTTTTGCGAAAATAGTTTTGTTTAGAAACCTCATAGGACATTTTTCGGACCCCAAATATGCTTTCTAAGATTTTATAAGGTACACATTAAAGTGCTCTTTTGGAACACAAACTTGTATCCATGCTTCGCGTTCTTTCTTTATAAGAAGTTTTGCGGAAATAGTTTTGTTTAGAACCTCATAGAACATTTTTCGGACCCCAAATATGCTTTATAATTTTTATAAGGTACACATTAAAGTGCTCTTTTGGAACACAAACTTGTATCCCATGCTTCGCGTTCTTCTTTATAAGAAGTTTTGCGAAAATAGTTTTGTTTAGAAACCTCATAGGACATTTTTTGGACCCCAAATATGCTTTCTAAGCTTTTATAAGGTACACATTAAAGTGCTCTTTTGGAACACAAACTTGTATCCCATGCTTCGCGTTCTTCCTTTATAAGAAGTTTTGCGAAAATAGTTTTGTTTAGAAACCTCATAGAACATTTTTTGGACCCCAAATATGCTTTCTAAGCTTTTATAAGGTACACATTAAAGTGCTCTTTGGAACACAAACTTGTATCCCATGCTTCGCGTTCTTCTTTATAAGAAGTTTTGCGAAAATAGTTTTGTTAGAAACCTCATAGGACATTTTTTGGACCCCAAATATGCTTTCTAAGATTTTATAAGGTACACATTAAAGTGCTCTTTTGGAACACAAACTTGTATCCCATGCTTCGCGTTCTTTCTTTATAAGAAGTTTTGCGAAAATAGTTTTGTTTAGAAACCTCATAGAACATTTTTCGGACCGCAAATATGCTTTATAAGCTTTTATAAGGTACACATTAAAGTGCTCTTTTGGAACACAAACTTGTATCCCATGCTTCGCGTTCTTTCTTTATAAGAAGTTTTGCGAAAATAGTTTTGTTTAGAAACCTCATAGGACATTTTTTGGACCTCAAATATGCTTTCTAAGATTTTATAAGGTACACATTAAAGTGCTCTTTTGGAACACAAACTTGTATCCCATGCTTCGCGTTCTTTCTTTATAAGAAGTTTTGCGAAAATAGTTTTGTTTAGAAACCTCATAGAACATTTTTTGGACCCCAAATATGCTTTATAAGCTTTTATAAGGTACAAATTAAAGTGCTCTTTTGGAACACAAACTTGTATCCCATGCTTCGCGTTCTATCTTTATAAGAAGTTTTGCGAAAATAGTTTTGTTTAGAAACCTCATAGGACATTTTTTGGACCCCAAATATGCTTTCTATGATTTTATAAGGTACACATTAAAGTGCTCTTTTGGAACACAAACTTGTATCCCATGCTTCGCGTTCTTTCTTTATAAGAAGTTTTGCGAAAATAGTTTTGTTTAGAAACCTCATAGGACATTATTTGGACCCCAAATATGCTTTCTAAGCTTTTATAAGGTACACATTAAAGTGCTCTTTGGAACACAAACTTGTATCCCATGCTTCGCGTTCTTTCTTTATAAGAAGTTTTGCGAAAATAGTTTTGTTTAGAAACCTCATAGGACATTATTTGGACCCCAAATATGCTTTCTAAGCTTTTATAAGGTACAAATTAAAGTGCTCTTTTGGAACACAAACTTGTATCCCATGCTTCGCGTTCTTTCTTTATAAGAAGTTTTGCGAAAATAGTTTTGTTTAGAAACCTCATAGGACATTTTTTGGACCCCAAATATGCTTTCTAAGCTTTTATAAGGTACACATTAAAGTGCTCTTTTGGAACACAAACTTGTATCCCATGCTTCGCGTTCTTTCTTTATAAGAAGTTTTGCGAAAATAGTTTTGTTTAGAACCTCATAGAACATTTTTTGGACCCCAAATATGCTTTCTAAGCTTTTATAAGGTACACATTAAAGTGCTCTTTTGGAACACAAACTTGTATCCCATGCTTCGCGTTCTTTCTTTATAAGAAGTTTTGCGAAAATAATTTTGTTTAGAAACCTCATAGGACATTTTTTGGACCCCAAATATGCTTTCTAAGATTTTATAAGGTACACATTATAAAGTATTTTATGAGAACTGAACTTACTTCAACAAAGGAAGAGACAATCAACTTGTGATTGAATCCTCTTAACAAATCATCAACACAACCAACTGAACTAGAAAGATAAATCGGTTGTGAAGAGAAAGAACACACTAGTTTGAGACTTATCCTTATGAGTACAACAACACTTAGAGTTTGTGTACATAAACAAGGAAGGATAAAGAATCAGAAAGCTAGGTGTTTAAGCACAGAATAAGAAAGAGTTTGAGTGATTATTTAGACAAGAATGGTTAGCCTTTCAGGCTAACCCACACGCTTAATCCCTTCTCTCTACATTGGAGCGATTTGATAATCAAAAGTAAAGAAGAAGAAGCTAACGGAAGTGTGCAAAAGAAGACTTGTCTATTGTATTTTCTGTGTGTTAATTACAAAGAGGAGAGTGTCTTTATAGACAACACCCACGAAATTGGTCTCTACACAAAGACAAAATCAACAACAATATTAAAATGGAAGAGAGAGGTTGCTGAAAGTGACAGCACATAACAACTCTTTCTTAAGTCTAACATGTGACTCTTGCTTCCCTCTTCCTTATTTGAATTCAAATGTTTGTGGAGGCAATTGGAGACCTTCTAGAACACTTCACAGCTCCTCTTAGGCGTGCACACACTCATTGGGCTTGATTCACATCTCTTATTGGGTCTTGTACGGACAGTCCAAATAAGAGATAGTACGGATGGCCCAAATGCTGAGTATACTCCATTGGAGTTTCAATCCGCCATCTTCATGCTGCTTAATGTTTGGTCGCCAGCCTCTTCAGCTGGCTCCTCCTCTTGCACTTCATGTGCTTCTTTATGTGAGCCTGAGTTTGCTTGTATCAAGTCTTCATTCCTTGCAACACACTTCATGACTTCACAGCCTCCTTTTCTTGTATACACATGGTTTGATCACTTCTTTGGTGTCTTGGCCATGTGTTACTTCTTCTTGGGGCTTGATTATGCTTTGACTCAACTCCTCTTCTTCAGTTTGATATGGAGATGCTTGGCCTTCACTTCCTTTGTTTGGCCTTCACATCTCCTTTACTTGATCTACTCTAATACCCTCCCTCAAGCTTAGACTGCTGGGACATCATGAGGGTTTATGGACCAAAGGCCAAGCTTGCAACACGCAAATGACTACCTCATTAAAAACCTCATCATGTAAAACCCCTTTGGGATAAAACCATGATGAGGACAAAAAGAGTATAGCCTCCACGGTGCATTTGGTATAGCTATGACCTTGGTTTGATTTGGACTGGCTTTCTCTTCACAAGTCTTCAATGAGTTCACCCTTGGCAAGAACGGCCCTAAAGGTTTGATCTTTAGGGTTGCGGATACCAAGAGCTGAACTTGCACTTGAAACCGGCTCCTCTTCTCATTTCTTAGTCATTCATGACTTAATGCTTCATATGAATCCTTTCCTCCTTAACTTGTACTCCTTTGAGACTCTCATGCCAAACTTTGAGGCTCTCATTGGTCCCTTTGAGGCTCTTATGGTCTCCTTTATCCTTAAACAAGAGATAAAGAAGAAAAGTGTAAGTGTTCCATAAGGAATATCAAAGAGAAAACAAATAACCAAATGAGTAATATCAAAGCTCATGAAGAGTTATCAAGGATCTAAATAACACAATGAGGAATTCATAGATTGAACAACTTAAGCAAAAGGAAATCATTGGTTAATTCAAAAACAAATACACAAATAATTGCAACAAGTTCAAATGAGCTTTTTTTTTTTTTTTTAACCAATTTTCATAACCAAATTAATCATCAAATCAAAATGATGCAAAACAGGATTATGCATCAACTCAAACAAGTTTAAAAGACATCCAATTAAGATTCTCATACTAACTTATGCAATTAAACCAACCAATTCAGAGAATAATGCATAAGTTAAGAAAGAATAGTTTGAATTCTGAATGAATGAAGCAAGCAATTTAATCACTCATTAAGAAGGGAGATAAGGTTTAGAGAACATCCTTTCAATTGAAGAGGAATGCTCTGTGAATGGTCCTTGAATGGACTGAGTAGATGCGGTTCATCCTTATTTGAAACCGCCAAACAAATCAATGGTTTACTCCAACTTGAAACCATTGGAAAAAGGAAGAACACCAGACTCCATTGTTATGAGCTGCGCCTTCTACATGCCTCACCATGAAGCTCAGAGATCCTGGGGCAAACTTCTTGTTGGCGAGCTGATTCATCACCTTCCACCAGTCTAGCAGACATTCTAGGTGGCCATTGGTTCTAACTCCCAAGCCAAAGATGCGCCAAACAACACTCTTTACTTGTCTCAATGAGACAATCAAGCCAAAGTACCAAATATTATCTTGAATCTGTTAAGCTTTCAAACATAAGAAAGTGAGTGTGGAACTTCCTAGTGAGGGCACACTCACGCTTGTGGAAGTTCCAAATGTGCCAAGAATAAAGCAAGTAATTAGAGAGAATGTATAAGTGAAGTATAAAGAGTTTTAGGAGTAACCAAAGTATGATGAAGAGTGTAATGTAAGAGTGTGCGGAAGTGTAATGTGAGTTTGATGGAGAGTGTAGCGGAAGCAATCATGAAGCCACAAGGCTTAGTAACAAAGGTAGCTTGACCATTAATCATACTCACTCAGCGGTAGCTTGACCATCTTGGTCTTATACTTGGAGAGTATGAAACATTTTGATCTAAGCCATAAGGCTTATCAACAAGGCATCAAACCATCGTGCTCAAGCATCCATCATGGGTGAGCATCAAACCATGGTGCACACACATCCGACATGGCTTGAGCATCACACCATCGTGCATTGGCATCCATCATGGTTGAGCATCAGACCATTGTGCTCAGGCTTTTCCGTCATTGCTGGCTGATCATCAAAATAAAAAGAGAGATTTCATCTCTTGTCACAAAAGACAAAGCTGCAAGGACAACACCTATAAGGAAGTTTCCTGCAAGCATTATAGCAAACACATCAAGGAGAACCACACAAAAGTGTGTTCTAAAGATTCAAACTTATGTAAGAAACTCAGAGAGTGTATTAGATGTAACCAAGAGTATATTGTATGGTGAATGGTGAGAATGGCTGAAGTGTGATGAGTATGAGCGGAAGCAACATTCAGTCCATGGCCTTCTAGCTTCATGGATGAACAAAAATGCTGGTGAGACTTTTAACTTCCCACCAGTCTTTCATTTAAGGGGTGAAGGACAACTCCTTTCAAGGGTTTCCTACAACCTTAATCAACAAACACATTAGAGAAACTCACATTTAAGTGATTTCTGAGTGTGTAAATATTGTGTCAATGGAACAAAACAATTTGTTCATCAACCAAACAAAGCCACTCAAGGCCAAAACATTTTCAAAATATTTTCCAAAATTTTGAACCTTTCAAAATGAATTTTTCAAAGACTTTTCTTTTCAAGGAAAAATTGCAAAACAAATTTAAAACAATTTTCCAAGAATTTTAAAACTTTTAAAATAGCTTCTCAGAGCCAAAAGTTCCTTAGGAACAAATTGAAATAATTTTTAAAAATACTCCTTGATTTTTAAAAAATATATTCCCAAAAACTTTTCAAAAAAGGATTTTCAAAGAGGAATAATTTTCTAAAATCATTTTCAAGGTTATAAAAAACCTTTTAAAAATCCCAAAACGATTTTAAAAATATTCTGGACTATTTTAAAATACTTTCCAAAGACAGATTAATTATAAATGCTTTTCAAAACATTTTTCAAAATTCAAATCCTTTTCAAAAATTACAAGTTCTTCAGAAACATTATCAATCTCTTTCCCTCCCTCAAGCATTAGCTCCTTCAGATTTTAAATCCTTCAACCAATCTCTTTAAATGAGATAAATGAGGGGATGAGATGAAGAGTGTTTGAGAAGAAGCAAGAACTTCATCTTTAAAATTCGATTCAAGCATAAAAAACAGATGAAGTCTTTTGTTCCATTTCCCTCCCTTAAGCTTTGTTCTTTGAATCTCACATCAAGATCAGAACCAAAGCTTATACATGGAAGAAAAGAAACCAAAAAAAAAAAAAAAACGAAATGACCTTTGCTTATCCTCTTCAAGGAATCCTTGGACTAAGCAAAGGACAAACATGATTTCAAAAACAAATCGATTTAAGAAAAGGGTTTTTCAAAGCAAAGTTGTAATCTTTCTTAAGAAGAAATCCTTTAAATTTAACAATTTGAATTTAACAATTTGAAATCAAAAACTTTTGAAAAACAAGACCCATCCTTACTCTCTACTCTACTAACACTTTGACTCCTTGCTATCACAGATCTTCAAAAGCGATTTCAACAAGGAGTGAGAGAGAGAGATCATTGGGTAAAAGAATGAGAAGTGAGTTCAGTCCAAGAGAGCAACCTGGCTCTGATACCATAAAGTATTTTATGAGAACTGAACTTACTTCAACAAAGGAAGAGACAATCAACTTGTGATTGAATCCTCTTAACAAATCATCAACACAACCAACTGAACTAGAAAGATAAATCGGTTGTGAAGAGAAAGAACACACTAGTTTGAGACTTATCCTTATGAGTACAACAACACTTAGAGTTTGTGTACATAAACAAGGAAGGATAAAGAATCAGAAAGCTAGGTGTTTAAGCACAGAATAAGAAAGAGTTTGAGTGATTATTTAGACAAGAATGGTTAGCCTTTCAGGCTAACCCACACGCTTAATCCCTTCTCTCTACATTGGAGCGATTTGATAATCAACTAAGTAAAGAAGAAGAAGCTAAACGGAAGTGTGCAAAAGAAGACTTGTCTATTGTATTTTCTGTGTGTTAATTACAAAGAGGAGAGTGTCTTTATATAGACAACACCCACGAAATTGGTCTCTACACAAAGACAAAATCAACAACAATATTAAAATGGAAGAGAGAGGTTGCTGAAAGTGACAGCACATAACAGCTCTTTCTTAAGTCTAACATGTGACTCTTGCTTCCCTCTTCCTTATTTGAATTCAAATGTTTGTGGAGGCAATTGGAGACCTTCTAGAACACTTCACAGCTCCTCTTAGGCGTGCACACACTCATTGGGCTTGATTCACATCTCTTATTGGGTCTTGTACGGACAGTCCAAATAAGAGATAGTACGGATGGCCCAAATGCTGAGTATACTCCATTGGAGTTTCAATCCGCCATCTTCATGCTGCTTAATGTTTGGTCGCCAGCCTCTTCAGCTGGCTCCTCCTCTTGCACTTCATGTGCTTCTTTATGTGAGCCTGAGTTTGCTTGTATCAAGTCTTCATTCCTTGCAACACACTTCATGACTTCACAGCCTCCTTTTCTTGTATACACATGGTTTGATCACTTCTTTGGTGTCTTGGCCATGTGTTACTTCTTCTTGGGGCTTGATTATGCTTTGACTCAACTCCTCTTCTTCAGTTTGATATGGAGATGCTTGGCCTTCACTTCCTTTGTTTGGCCTTCACATCTCCTTTACTTGATCTACTCTAATACATTAAAGTGCTCTTTTGGAACACAAACTTGTATCCCATGCTTCGCGTTCTTTCTTTATAAGAAGTTTTGCGAAAATAGTTTTGTTTAGAAACCTCATAGAACATTTTTCGGACCCCAAATATGCTTTATAAGCTTTTATAAGGTACACATTAAAGTGCTCTTTTGGAAAACAAACTTGTATCCCATGCTTCGCGTTCTTTCTTTATAAAAAGTTTTGCGAAAATAGTTTTGTTTAGAAACCTCATAGGACATTTTTTAGACCCCAAATATGCTTTCTAAGATTTTATAAGGTACACATTAAGTGCTCTTTTGGAACACAAACTTGTATCCCATGCTTCGCGTTTTTCTTATAAGAAGTTTTGCGAATAATGTTGTGTTAGAAACCTCATAGAACATTTTTTGGACCCCAAATATGCTTTCTAAGCTTTTATAAGGTACACATTAAAGTGCTCTTTTGGAACACAAACTTGTATCGCATGCTTCGCGTTTTATCTTTGTAAGACGTTTTGCGAAAAAAGTTTTGTTTAGAAACCTCATAGGACATTATTTGGAACACAAACTTGTATCCCATGCTTCGCGTTCTTTGTTTATAAGAAGTTTTGCTTAAATAGTTTTGTTTAGAAACCTCATAGAACATTTTTTGGACCCCAAATATGCTTTCTAAGCTTTTATAAGGTACACATTAAAGTGCTCTTTTGGAACACAAACTTGTATCCCATGCTTCGCGTTCTTTCTTTATAAGAAGTTTTGCGAAAATAGTTTTGTTTAGAAACCTCATAGAACATTTTTTGGACCCCAAATATGCTTTCTAAGCTTTTATAAGGTACACATTAAAGTGCTCTTTTGGAACACAAACTTGTATCGCATGCTTCGCGTTCTTTCTTTGTAAGACGTTTTGTGAAAATAGTTTTGTTTACAAACCTCATAGGACATTATTTGGACCCCAAATATGCTTTCTAAGCTTTTATAAGGTACACATTAAAGTGCTCTTTTGGAACACAAACTTGTATCCCATGCTTCGCGTTCTTTCTTTATAAGAAGTTTTGCGAAAATAGTTTTGTTTAGAAACCTCATAGGACATTTTTGGACCCCAAATATGCTTTCTAAGCTTTTATAAGGTACACATTAAAGTGCTCTTTTGGAACACAAACTTGTATCCCATGCTTCGCGTTCTTTCTTTATAAGAAGTTTTGCGAAAATAGTTTTGTTTAGAAACCTCATAGAACATTTTTTGGACCCCAAATATGCTTTCTAAGCTTTTATAAGGTACACATTAAAGTGCTCTTTTGGAACACAAACTTGTATCCCATGCTTCGCGTTCTTTCTTTATAAGAAGTTTTGCGAAAATAGTTTTGTTTAGAAACCTCATAGGACATTATTTGGACCCCAAATATGCTTTCTAAGCTTTTATAAGGTACACATTAAAGTGCTCTTTTGGAACACAAACTTGTATCCCATGCTTCGCGTTCTTTCTTTATAAGAAGTTTTGCGAAAATAGTTTTGTTTAGAAACCTCATAGGACATTTTTTGGACCCCAAATATGCTTTCTAAGCTTTTATAAGGTACACATTAAAGTGCTCTTTTGGAACACAAACTTGTATCCCATGCTTCGCGTTCTTTCTTTATAAGAAGTTTTGCGAAAATAGTTACCCCAAATATGCTTTCTAAGCTTTTATAAGATACACATTAAAGTGCTCTTTTGGAACACAAACTTGTATCGCATGCTTCGCGTTTTATCTTTGTAAGAAGTTTTGCGAAAATAGTTTTGTTTAGAAACCTCATAGGACATTTTTTGGACCCCAAATATGCTTTCTAAGATTTTATAAGGTACACATTAAAGTGCTCTTTTGGAACACAAACTTGTATCCCATGCTTCGCGTTCTTTCTTTATAAGAAGTTTTGCGAAAATAGTTTTGTTTAGAAACCTCATAGAACATTTTTCGGACCCCAAATATGCTTTATAAGCTTTTATAAGGTACACATTAAAGTGCTCTTTTGGAAAACAAACTTGTATCCCATGCTTCGCGTTCTTTCTTTATAAAAAGTTTTGCGAAAATAGTTTTGTTTAGAAACCTCATAGGACATTTTTTAGACCCCAAATATGCTTTCTAAGATTTTATAAGGTACACATTAAAGTGCTCTTTTGGAACACAAACTTGTATCCCATGCTTCGCGTTCTTTCTTTATAAGAAGTTTTGCGAAAATAGTTTTGTTTAGAAACCTCATAGAACATTTTTTGGACCCCAAATATGCTTTCTAAGCTTTTATAAGGTACACATTAAAGTGCTCTTTTGGAACACAAACTTGTATCGCATGCTTCGCGTTTTATCTTTGTAAGACGTTTTGCGAAAAAAGTTTTGTTTAGAAACCTCATAGGACATTATTTGGAACACAAACTTGTATCCCATGCTTCGCGTTCTTTCTTTATAAGAAGTTTTGCTTAAATAGTTTTGTTTAGAAACCTCATAGAACATTTTTTGGACCCCAAATATGCTTTCTAAGCTTTTGATGAGGACATACAAGCTAAACCGGACCAATCCAAGCAAGAACCGGACCAATCTACACAAGACCAAGAACCGGATGTGCCCATTGTATTTGAAGGTGCCATGACAAGAAACCGAGCAAGGATTCTTCAACACAAGTACAATCAAAGCATGCAACGAATGATGGACCAGCTGGATCAACCATCCTTGGAACAAGAGGCTACAACGAGCATGCCAAACAATGGGAAGACATTTCAAGCTTGGACCGACATGGAAGATATCATCAAGCAATCTGAAGCAACTCACATCAAAGAGGAACACTGGCCTCTACTCAACACCAAAGCTCAAGCTACCATTCTCATCATCTCAACCGAGCTGCAAGGTAAGTAGGTGAGTGTTTCAATTCGATATCCATGTGTTTGTTTCTTTTGCAGGGATAGGACTTAGATTATTTTCGTTTAGTTCTTTCTTTTACCAAATCGAACACTAGTTTCCTTATTTGGTTTAATGAGCTCACATGTTAGACGCTCTGCTGTTTTACTTCGAAGTTCTTGTTGTTTCTTGAGTCAGTTTGTAGTTTTTCTTTTCTTGAGTCAGGAACCCTAGTTGGTTCTAGCCGTCGGACTATTAATAAAGTCCTCCTGCGGCATTGTATCATTCAACCTTTTGCATATCAATAAACGAGAACTTTCAGTCAAAGAAACCCTAAGCTAGCGCCGCTTGCTTTCCTCTCTAGCCTAGTTGAGACCAGAGCCTCCTAGTCCAGAGAATCGTGTTGTATCAAAGGCCTTACACAGCCTTTGTGGTGCACTTCAATCCATTGTTCCATCTCGCATACCCGGATCCTTTGAAGAGTAGCTCTTTCAACCGATCCAACCCTTGTTTGCGTAGCCTTCAAGTCTGAGTCCAAGTCCTTACAAGCCTGTGTTAGCCGGTGCTTGTATCAGTTTTGGTATCAGAGCTGAAGTTCCTATTCAGCCAGGTTATATCTATCCGATCTATTTCTTTCTTGTTCATTTGTTTTCGGTTTGTTCTTGCTTTTGTTGAGTTCTTGTCTTGCATTCATAGATCGATAAGTTTCTTGTTCTAGTTTGCATCTAGTCAAAAAAAAAAGAAAAGAAGAAAAGCATCCTAGTCTAAGTTGTATTCGGCGGCTAGGTTTAGTTGTTCATCCCTTGATAGATCGAGTCAAAAAAAAAAGGAAAGTTTGCATTCTAGTATAGCCGGCTTGTGTCAATACCAAGTCGTTTGGTTCTCAATATCTTGCATTCGAATTCGTTTCTTTGTGCACTAGATAATCATCATTCAAAAAAAAAAAAGAAGAGAGATCGTTTCATCTTTGCATATTAGTCTAGAAATTTTCTTGTTGTGTCGAGATTTCCTTTTGTGTCTTTCCTTATTTGCGTTATTCAAAACTTGATACTCACGTTTTACCTTTCTTGTGCGAGGTACAATGGGAGACAATGGAGCCAACAATTCCAACTCGCAAGATGCATTGTTCCAACTCATCCATTCTTTGCGTGGAGACTTGCAAACCATGAGACAAGAGCTTGGAGAACGCATAACCCGAGTGGAACAACGACCCCCAGTAAGGCTTCCCATCCGGAACCTTGGAGGAACCAACCAAAGAGGGCCATACCAACCCACTACTATGCCGGGTGGACAAGGGTTTGTGCTCAATGACAACCCTGAGACCAGTAACCGCGAGAACGTGTTCCAGCACCAAGAAGAAGACCCTGGAGGTGCTCATGGTCCACGGCAACAACAACCTCAGAACCGGCGAGGCAATGATCATGATGATCAATGGGCTGATGAAGAAGATGACTTCATTCCACAACCGAGAGGAAACAACAACTACCACGCCAACAATGGCAACTACAACTACAACGCCAATCAAGGCAACAACAACATCAAGTTGAAGGCGCCTCACTTTGCTGGCAAAGTAGACCCGGAAGCCTACTTGGAATGGGAGAAGAGAATGGATCACATCTTTGATTACTACAATCATCCCGGTCCAAAACGTGTGGCATTAGCCATGGCTCAGCTCACGGGGAATGCACTCATCTGGTGGGAACGAATGATTTCAGACCGTAGAAGAGATAGACTCCGAGCCATAGATTCTTGGGTTGACATGAAGGATCTCATGCGACAAAGATTTGTTCCTCCACACTTTCAGAGAGACTTGCAACGGCGATTCCGAGCTCTTAGACAAGGAACCAAATCAGTGGAAGAATACTATGAGGAGTTTGAGCGCTTGAGAAACCGCTTGGAGATGAATGAGGATGGAGAGTCTGTCATGGCTCAGTTTGTAGATGGATTGCAAGATCGAATCCGCTACAAGGTGGAGAGACAAGTCTACCAAGACTTCAAAGATTTATTCCATCTCGCCATACAAGCTGAACAACATATCAAGCGTAAATCCAACATAAGGAGTAAGCCTCAAGCCGCGTGGAACCCAAGCAACAACAACATCAACAAACCGGTGGACAAGGGGAAGGGCATTGAGATAGGATCCCACTTCAAGGGCAAAACCACCGAGTCTAGCAAGGATCCAAAAGCTGATCAGAGTAAGAACACTAACCCCCAGCGTACAAGGGACATTACTTGTTTCAAGTGCAGGGGTAGAGGACACATGGCTCGCGAATGCCCAAACCAAAGAGTCATGCTCTTGACCGAGAGTGGGGACATTGAATCCGGTGATGAAGCAGAACCTGAGGAGGATGATGAGTATGGGCACATGAGTATCCCGACAAAGGAGAGCTTCTAGTAACTCGGAGGATACTTAGCGTGATAGTTGGACCTGTTGAGACAGTCCAAAGAGAAAACATATTCCACAGCCGATGCACAATCCAAGGCAAGGTATGTAATCTCATAATAGATGGGGGATCGTGCACCAATGTTGCTAGTGCTCACATGGTAAACAAACTAGGCTTAGAAAAGATTAAGCATCCGAGACCCTATGAGCTAAGATGGTTAGATGATAAGGTTAAAGTTAAGATCCAAGAACAAGTAACCATTCCTTTTAGCATCGGTAGGTATCAAGATGAAGTAGTTTGTGATGTAGTACCTATGCAAGCTGGTCATGTTCTATTAGGTAGACCTTGGCAATGGGATAGAGAAACTAAGCATGATGGTCGCACTAATATGTATACTTTTATGCATCAAAACCGTAAAGTTAGCTTAGCTCCACTTACACCCACTGAAGTGCATGAATTGCAACTGCAAATGATCAAAGAGAAAGAGAACAACCGCAAATCGAACTTTCTTATTCAGCCTAGTCAAGTTAGAAAGGCTGATGCTTCTAAACACACAATGCTACTAATGATCTTTAAGGAGCTTTTGAGCGCAGGGTTTAGTGAGCTGGTCTTACCCCAGGAGATTACTGAGCTTCTTGACAGGTTTAAAGACGTCTTCCCTGATGAGATGCCAGCCGGTTTACCACCTTTGAGAGGAATTGAACATCAGATTGATCTCATTCCGGGAGCAGCCTTACCTAACAAGCCAGCATACCGAGTCAACCCTGAAGAGTCTAAGGAACTAGAAAGGCAAGTTAAGGAGCTGATGGACAAAGGATATGTAAGGGAAAGCCTCAGTCCGTGTGCAACACCAGTCTTACTCGTGCCAAAGAAAGACGGATCATGGAGGATGTGCGTAGACTGTAGAGCCATCAACAACATTACCATCAAGTACAGGCACCCAATTCCGAGGCTTGATGACATGTTGGATGAGCTAAGTGGAGCCACTATCTTCTCAAAAGTTGATTTGAAGAGTGGATACCATCAAGTGAGAATGAAAGAAGGAGATGAATGGAAGACAGCTTTCAAGACAAAGCAAGGTCTTTACGAATGGATGGTGATGCCTTTTGGTCTCACCAATGCTCCAAGTACCTTCATGCGCCTAATGAACCATGTTCTTAGAGCGTATATCAGTAAGTTTGTTGTGGTATACTTTGATGATATTTTAGTCTACAGCAAATGTTTATCTGATCACGTGTCACATCTTGAGCAAGTACTAGAAACACTTCGTAAAGAAGGACTCTATGCGAACCTTAAGAAGTGCACATTCTGCACTGATAAGTTGGTCTTTTTAGGTTTTGTTGTGAGTTCCCAGGGCTTACAGGTAGATGAGGAGAAAGTGAAAGCAATCAGAGAATGGCCAACTCCAACCAATGTCAACCAAGTGAGGAGCTTCCATGGGCTTGCAAGTTTCTACCGTCGCTTTGTGAAAGATTTCAGCAGCCTAGCAGCACCACTAACGGCAGTAGTCAAGAAGAGCGTGGGGTTTGCATGGGAGAGAGCTCAAGAGGATGCTTTCCAGGCCTTAAAGGATCGCTTGACCAATGCACCCGTGTTGATATTGCCGGACTTCTCCAAGACCTTTGAGGTAGAATGTGATGCATCTGGGATTGGGATAGGAGCTGTTCTCATGCAAGGAGGAAGGCCAATTGCCTATTTCAGCGAGAAGTTAGGGGGAGCTACTCTTAACTACCCCACCTATGACAAAGAGTTATATGCTCTTGTCCGGACCTTGGAGACTTGGCAACATTACTTGTTGCCCAAGGAGTTTGTTGTGCATACTGATCACGAAACATTGAAGCATCTTAGGGGGCAAACAAACCTAAAGAAGAGGCATGCACGCTGGATGGAGTTTGTGGAGACTTTTCCCTACATCATTAAGTACAAAAAGGGAAAAGAAAACATAGTGGCGGATGCTCTTTCCAGGAGGCACGCATTGATATCTACAATGGAAGCTAAGGTGATGGGATTTGAATTCATCAAGGAGCTGTATCAAGAGGATCCGGAGTTCAAGGAGCACTTCTTAGAATGCGGAGACAAAGCTCAAGGGAAGTTCTACATCTATGAAGGGTTTCTGTTCAGGGAAAGGAGGCTTTGCATTCCACGGTGCTCACTAAGGGATCTGATTGTGCGAGAGGCTCATAGTGGAGGACTCATGGGGCATTTCGGAGTTGATAAGACATTGGCAGTTGTTAAGGAGCATTTCTACTGGCCACACCTTAAGAAGACAGTTGAAGCTCATTGTGCAAGGTGTGTTACGTGCAAAAAGGCCAAGTCTAAGGTTCACCCACACGGATTATACATCCCTTTGCCAATACCCACGGCACCATGGGTGGATATCTCCATGGATTTCGTTCTTGGACTACCCAAGATACGCCACAAAGACTCTATCTTTGTTGTGGTGGACCGGTTTTCCAAGATGGCACACTTCGTACCTTGTGCCAAGACCAATGATGCATCTCAAATCGCGGACTTGTTCTTCAAAGAAGTGGTAAAGCTGCATGGAGTACCACGCACCATTGTCTCGGACCGTGATAGCAAGTTCTTAAGCCACTTCTGGAGGACACTATGGAAGAAGCTTGGTACTAAACTTCTGTACTCCACTACTTGCCATCCCCAAACAGACGGCCAGACAGAAGTAGTGAACCGCACATTGTCAACATTGCTGAGAACAACCATTGGGAGGAACTTGAAGAACTGGCTGGAGTGCTTACCATTCATTGAGTTTGCATACAACCGATCTGTGCACTCAGCTACTAAGATGTCTCCTTTTGAAATCGTCTATGGAACAAACCCAAATGTTCCCCTAGACTTGGCTCCAGTGCCACCAGCTGAAGTAGTGAGCCGGGAAGGAGAGAAGAAGGCCGAGTTCGTCCAGAACATTCATCAAAAGGCGAAAGCAAACATAGAAAAGAGGACCGAGCAGTACATGAATGCAGCTAACAAAGGAAGGAAAGAGATGTCTTTTGAACCATGGGATTTGGTTTGGCTGCACATGCGTCAAGAACGGTTTCCAAACCAACGGAGCTCAAAGCTGGCACCAAGAGGAGATGGACCATTCAAGATCCTAGAAAAGATCAACAACAACGCTTACCGACTTGAACTCCCAGGTGATTTTAATGTGTCTTCAACCTTTAATGTTTCTGATTTATCTCCTTTTGTGGCAGGTGAATCTGTTTTGAGGTCAAAACCTTCTGAAGAGAGAGGGAATGATGAGGACATACAAGCTAAACCGGACCAATCCAAGCAAGAACCGGACCAATCTACACAAGACCAAGAACCGGATGTGCCCATTGTATTTGAAGGTGCCATGACAAGAAACCGAGCAAGGATTCTTCAACACAAGTACAATCAAAGCATGCAACGAATGATGGACCAGCTGGATCAACCATCCTTGGAACAAGAGGCTACAACGAGCATGCCAAACAATGGGAAGACATTTCAAGCTTGGACCGACATGGAAGATATCATCAAGCAATCTGAAGCAACTCGCATCAAAGAGGAACACTGGCCTCTACTCAACACCAAAGCTCAAGCTACCATTCTCATCATCTCAACCGAGCTGCAAGGTAAGTAGGTGAGTGTTTCAATTCGATATCCATGTGTTGTTTCTTTTGCAGGGATAGGACTTAGATTATTTTCGTTTAGTTCTTTCTTTTACCAAATCGAACACTAGTTTCCTTATTTGGTTTAATGAGCTCACATGTTAGACGCTCTGCTGTTTTACTTCGAAGTTCTTGTTGTTTCTTGAGTCAGTTTGTAGTTTTTCTTTTCTTGAGTCAGGAACCCTAGTTGGTTCTAGCCGTCGGACTATTAATAAGTCCTCCTGCGGCATTGTATCATTCAACCTTTTGCATATCAATAAACGAGAACTTTCAGTCAAAGAAACCCTAAGCTAGCGCCGCTTGCTTTCCTCTCTAGCCTAGTTGAGACCAGAGCCTCCTAGTCCAGAGAATCGTGTTGTATCAAAGGCCTTACACAGCCTTTGTGGTGCACTTCAATCCATTGTTCCATCTCGCATACCCGGATCCTTTGAAGAGCAGCTTTTCAAACCGATCCAACCCTTGCTTGCGTAGCCTTCAAGTCTGTGTCCAAGTCCTTACAAGCCTGTGTTAGCCGGTGCTTGTATCAGCTTTTATAAGGTACACATTAAAGTGCTCTTTTGGAACACAAACTGATGCGAGCATGGACAGGCAAGAGGAACATGAAGTAGCTGAATCAGATGATGCGGTTCAAGTAGCTGATCTTGATCAAGGAAAACTCGACATGGAACCTGAGGAGGAGCAAGGAGAGGAACTCAATCAAACACTTAACCAAGAACTCGGCCAGCTAGCTACTCAACCGAATCAAAACACCAATTATGAAGGACCAATGACCCGTGCACGAACTAAGCAGCTCAAGGACAACCTTAAAGGACTTATGAACACATCATTTGCGCTTGAGGAACAAGAAGGGAGCAGGCCTAATTCGGTTGTGGTTCTTTTACAAATTCAAGACCCAACTTTCTAAGAGAAGAAAAACTCAAGTCTCGGCCCAAAAGATTAGTCAACACTTGACCAAGAACCGAAGAGGCAAATGAGCAACTTTTGAACTTCTATCTTTTCGTTTTCATCAAACTCGTTTCCTTTATATGTTTTCGATCACAACATTTTAGATCATCCATCTTTTTATCAAAACTTAGAGTTTTCTCTCTTATTTGTTCCTTTGAGAACTTCGATCTCTTGGAGTGATTCCATTGATCAACCGGTTTATTCAAGTGAATCCACATCGCTTGATTGCCATTCTATCAATCTGCGAATTGTGTCTTGTGTTTTAAGATAGATCAGGCGGTGAGTTTCATATACTCATTGTTGGTTCTACACCAAGCCTCGTTCAACGGTTCCACCGCCTTGCCAAAGTTAGATCGTTTTAAGATAGTTCAGGTGTTGGGTTTCATATACCCAATATTGGTGCTACACGATCCATCCTTAGTAAGGATTATCCCTTTCTACCTCTTGGAGTGTCGATCTTGGAAGCACACATTGGTTCTAGTAGTCCAATCGTGTATTACAAACTTGTATCCCATGCTTCGCGTTCTTTCTTTATAAGAAGTTTTGGGAAAATAGTTTTGTTTAGAAACCTCATAGAACATTTTTTGGACCCCAAATATGCTTTCTAAGCTTTTATAAGGTACACATTAAAGTGCTCTTTTGGAACACAAACTTGTATCGCATGCTTCGCGTTCTTTCTTTGTAAGACGTTTTGTGAAAATAGTTTTGTTTACAAACCTCATAGGACATTATTTGGACCCCAAATATGCTTTCTAAGCTTTTATAAGGTACACATTAAAGTGCTCTTTTGGAACACAAACTTGTATCCCATGCTTCGCGTTCTTTCTTATAAGAAGTTTTGCGAAAATAGTTTTGTTTAGAAACCTCATAGGACATTTTTTGGACCCCAAATATGCTTTCTAAGCTTTTATAAGGTACACATTAAAGTGCTCTTTTGGAACACAAACTTGTATCCCATGCTTCGCGTTCTTTCTTTATAAGAAGTTTTGCGAAAATAGTTTTGTTTAGAAACCTCATAGAACATTTTTTGGACCCCAAATATGCTTTCTAAGCTTTTATAAGGTACACATTAAAGTGCTCTTTTGGAACACAAACTTGTATCCCATGCTTTGCGTTCTTTCTTTATAGAAACTGAGTCTGCCCCAATCCCTGATCAAAAAAAAAAAAAAAAAAGAAAACCAAAAGTCAAAAAAAAAAAAAAGAGAAACGATCACAAAAGGGAGGGTTTGATTAATCGGTTTTGAAGAAAATCTTGCAATCTACCTATCTTCTTCTTATTTCCTTGTTGAGATCGATTGAGTCTGTGGATCAATCCTTGATTGATTGTGAGTTTCACTGGAACAAACTGAAAGAGGGAATTGAGAAAACCCTAAACACTTGAGAGCGATAAAAGACCAATAGAGAGACCTTGTTTTCTTTAACGTGTTTGTCAAGTGATTGCAGGAAACCATGGCAGGATCAGAACACGAACGGGATGGAGCCGCAAACCCAGGGCTTTCCCCATTTCAAATGACTGCTTTGACTGGAGAATTAAAACGTTTGTTTAATGCGCAGTTTGAAGAACTTCATGTCCGACTGGACAAAGTGCAGGAAGATCAACAAAGCCAGAATCCAGAAGCAAGGAGGCAGGGAAACAGAAATGCCACCGGAGGAACTGGAACTGGAAATAATCCTCGCACCCATAGGCGAGCCCGAACCAACAACCAACGAAGGCGCAACCGGAATGAAGAAGAAGAAGAAGAGGATTCCGGATTTGAAACCCCAACCTCTGAAGATGATGCGATCCTGACTACTAGAACAGGATCCTTCCAAGACCTTTTCACTCCAAGGTGGTAACTTGATAATCCTTATCTTCAAAGGCTCGTGTAGCACCAATATTGGGTATATTAAACCCAACACCTGAACTATCTTAAAACGTTCCAGAGGAGAAAAGGCGGTGGAGCTTTGGATTGAACAAGCAGGCAGCACCAATAATAGGTATATTAAACCTATCACCTGAACTGTCTTACACCACTTAGCACAAACCTAGGCTGATAGAATGGCAAACAAGTGCTGCGGAATCACTTGAATAGACCGGTGATCAATTGGAATCACACCAAGAGATCGAAACGTTCCAAAGGAACAAAGAGAATCACTCTCAAAGAAGAAGTTTAATCAAAAAGGTTATATATTTCTTGGGCACGAAATGGTACATATAAGGCCATAAAATGTGTTGAAAACTAGGTAGAAATGTAGGAAAAAGAGTAAACTAAAAACTAGGCAAGACTTGACTCAATTTGTTGAATAACTCTTCGGTTTTGGTCAAAGATGACTCTTCAGCTCCAAAATTCCGTGTCCCTCTCTTTGGTTGACTATTGGGCTTGTTCAAGGATGGAAAATGCTTCAGAAAGGCCCAAGACATTAATCCAAATAGGTCTGGTCGGATTAGATTGATGCCAAAGAAGTCTTGATTGATTTTGCTTTCCAAACGGCCAATTTGAGGCAAACTGGTATCTTGGGTTTATCTGGTGCAATCTTGTATTTCTTGATCTTCCTAGCTTGTGGGATCAACTGTGGCTGAGATAAATGTCCTTGGTGGCTTGAGAATAAGTCGGCATCATGAGGTTCCTTCCACAGCTTCGAAACTAGCATAGCCGGGAAACTTTGGTCGTCTTGGTTAAGAAATGTATTGCCTTGACCAACTCCAATTCCAGCACGGTCCATGGGCATTCTGACATGCTCCAGATGATCCTCATAGCTGTGTGGTTGAATGAAAAGAACTCCATTTGCTGGTTTGAACCCGAAATTGCCATATTCCACTTCAAGCTCCAAAGCTGGTTTGGTCTGGCTGTCTGATTGGTGAGACGAGCCGGTCATGCTCGTATCAACCCCTCCCTCTTGAAAAGGATTTGTCCTCAAATCCGGACCTCCTACAACAAGAAGAAACAGCTTAGACAAAAAGTAAAAGATCAAGCAATCAATCATGTAAAACCAAATGAAGTGAAGTTTCAGAATGGAACTTCCTTGGGCTATTGAATTGGTTTTCCTCAAGTACTTCCAGTTCAGAAAATATGAAGGACAAATCAAGCCTCGGATCTCTTTGCTTGTTGTTTCCTGAATTCGATCTTGGATCAAGTTCTTCTTTCCTGGTCCACAAGCATGATGCTGGGCATAAACTCGGAACATCATTCCTTTAGAAGCAATCTCTTGATCCTTTTTTTCCTGTGCTTTCACAAAGAATAAAGAAACCAAATCATATGTGTAAAAGACATAATCATGAAGATTCTCCCTTCTTAGATCTCTCAAAGCAGAATTCAAACAAACAAGTTTCGAAAACCACTTATGAACTTCAAAGACTTTTTCAGAGACCAATATGTGATTAGAAATCCAAAAATCAGAAGTTGATCTCAAATCAAGCAAAAGTTTATCACAACATGAAATGATTTCTGAGAACTTAGAAATACTCTTAAATACATGATCATTTAAAGGCGGTTCACAAAGTCCATGAGACAAATTCGAATCACAAAACTGCATTTCGAGGAATTGTTTCAACTTAAGAAAAGTCTTAGCAAATGAAAATCCTGCTTTGGTTTTAAACATCTCAAATGTTTTCCCTTGCAAAGATACTCTTATTGAAGAGTCAAGGTCACGAAATTCCTCACACATAATTCCTTTTGGACTAAAGAAATTCTCATGGTGAAGTGTTTCAAAAGGTTGGTTCATCTTATCAAAAGCAAATCCAGAAACACAAAGCTCTTTAATATTTTCAAATCCGAATTGTTTTTCTTTTTGATTAGAAACAAGCAAAAACAAATCAGACTTTACCCTAACCAATTCAAACTCCTTACAGTGCTTTTGAAAGTCATAAGAGAATAACTCAAGGATGGTTTTTGGAGCAGCGTTAGGCGTCAGCTCTCTCCTTTGTGGTTGTTCTTGTGAGACTTCTTCATGTTCCTACAAAAGAGAATCACTTTTACTCGGATGCACCGGTCTTAAACATGTAAGTTCTGAATAAGTCTCTTTAAGGTCAAGCACACAATCAGATTGAGAGGAGGGAATATAACACTTAGCTTGCTCTGGATCACTTAGAACTTTAATGCTCTGCAAATCGTTTTTGGCTGGATGATTTCCTCTTTGATCAGTAGTTGAAATCGAAACAGAAACTCCTTTCTCTTTAGTGCTGTTCTCAGCATCATCTCCAAGCATCATAGGCACGTCCTTTTCAAGGGATTTCCTGCTATGACACATGAAGATCTCATTAGAACAAATCTCTGAATTAGAAGTTCCGATCATACCTGTGCGTTTTGACAAGGAAGTGTCTTGTTCTGTCGTTTGAGTAGCCGGTTCTTCCTTAGAACAATTCAACTCTGGGTTTGTTGTTGTAGCATATGAAGATGGGCGTGTGTTGATCTGCTTTTGGCTTTTCATCACAGCAGCATTAACAGCTTCCACCATCTGTTTTGCTAAATCATCATATCGCCTTTGTCTCTTCAGTTTGTCCTGAAGCTGTCTAGCTTGTAGAGAACTCATTTGATCATCACGGCTGTATTCATGATCTGATCTATCTCTGGCCGGTTTAGACTTCTCTTTGATCTCCTTCATGAGTCTCCTTGGTCGTGGCTTTTCCTGCACACTAACAAACTCATCAAAAGCAAAGTTCTGTTCTCTTTTTGAGATCGGTTTCTTATCACTCAACAAGGGTTTAGATGGTGATCTAAAAACGTGTTTCTCTGGGATTTGATCCTGGTTACTTCTCCTTTTAAGGCCAAACATCTTATTCCTGCAAGCGCTTAACAAACGAATTAGAAGTAAAAACTCTCACAAGGTGTTTTCTCTCAAAGTGTTTAATCTCTCAAACAAATGATTCTCCAGCGATTTCTCAAGGTTCCAAGGGAACTAACAATCAAACTCAGTGATTTTCTCCAAAGAATCAAAGGCAACTCAAGAGAAGAAGAAGAGAAGATAGACAGATTGCAAGATTTTTTGGTGGGAGCCGATTGACCAAGTCTAGACCCGATTTCTCCTGGGTCTTTCTTATCTCAAATCCCTCTCTTTTTTTTTTTTTTTTTTTTTTTTTTATTAGACTGGCTCGGATTTCCCTTTACACAAGATAGACAGAGAAGAAGTGTTTAAGAAATTTATGAAGAGGTGAGAAGATGAAGAGATAGAATTACCGAGCTTGGAATGGTGCTCTGATACCACTTGATGCGATCCTGACTACTAGAACAGGATCCTTCCAAGACCTTTTCACTCCAAGGTGGTAACTTGATAATCCTTATCTTCAAAGGCTCGTGTAGCACCAATATTGGGTATATTAAACCCAACACCTGAACTATCTTAAAACGTTCCAGAGGAGAAAAGGCGGTGGAGCTTTGGATTGAACAAGCAGGCAGCACCAATAATAGGTATATTAAACCTATCACCTGAACTGTCTTACACCACTTAGCACAAACCTAGGCTGATAGAATGGCAAACAAGTGCTGCGGAATCACTTGAATAGACCGGTGATCAATTGGAATCACACCAAGAGATCGAAACGTTCCAAAGGAACAAAGAGAATCACTCTCAAAGAAGAAGTTTAATCAAAAAGGTTATATATTTCTTGGGCACGAAATGGTACATATAAAGGCCATAAAATGTGTTGAAAACTAGGTAGAAATGTAGGAAAAAGAGTAAACTAAAAACTAGGCAAGACTTGACTCAATTTGTTGAATAACTCTTCGGTTTTGGTCAAAGATGACTCTTCAGCTCCAAAATTCCGTGTCCCTCTCTTTGGTTGACTATTGGGCTTGTTCAAGGATGGAAAATGCTTCAGAAAGGCCCAAGACATTAATCCAAATAGGTCTGGTCGGATTAGATTGATGCCAAAGAAGTCTTGATTGATTTTGCTTTCCAAACGGCCCAATTTGAGGCAAACTGGTATCTTGGGTTTATCTGGTGCAATCTTGTATTTCTTGATCTTCCTAGCTTGTGGGATCAACTGTGGCTGAGATAAATGTCCTTGGTGGCTTGAGAATAAGTCGGCATCATGAGGTTCCTTCCACAGCTTCGAAACTAGCATAGCCGGGAAACTTTGGTCGTCTTGGTTAAGAAATGTATTGCCTTGACCAACTCCAATTCCAGCACGGTCCATGGGCATTCTGACATGCTCCAGATGATCCTCATAGCTGTGTGGTTGAATGAAAAGAACTCCATTTGCTGGTTTGAACCCGAAATTGCCATATTCCACTTCAAGCTCCAAAGCTGGTTTGGTCTGGCTGTCTGATTGGTGAGACGAGCCGGTCATGCTCGTATCAGAAGACAATGAACAAAGATCAAGGGGAAACCGAACAAATCAGAGAGGAACTGATAACAACCTTGGTGGAATCAAATTGAAGATCCCTCCTTTCCTTGGAAAGAGTGATCCCGATGCTTACCTTGAGTGGGAGAAGAAGATCGAACTTCTTTTTGCTTGTCAAAACTACTCTGAAACTAAGAAGGTCCGATTAGCAGCCACCGAATTCTCTGGTTATGCCATCAATTGGTGGGATCAAGTGACGCTTAACAGAAGGAGAACTGGAGAAGAACCCGTGGCATCTTGGGTTGAGATGAAGACACTCATGCGCAAACGGTTCGTACCTAACCATTATCATCGAGAACTTCACCAAAAATTAAGAAGGCTATACCAAGGAAGCAAGAGTGTAGAAGAGTTTTACCAAGAGATGGAACTCCTTATGATCAAAGCCGACATTAGTGAAGACGCTGAAGCAACCATGGCTCGTTTTCTAAGTGGTTGAATCGTGAGGTCCAAGACAAATTGGAATTGCAAGACTTTGAAGACCTTGAAGAGATGCTCCACAAAGCGATCCTGGTAGAACAACAAGCGAAGAGAAGGGGAACTTCCAAGCCTAGCTACGGTTCTAAATCCACTTCCAGGGAAGTGAAGTCCAATTCTGTTCCTAAATTCGACTCCTCTACTAAATCAGACACTAAGCCTAACTTTTCTGTGCAGGACTCAAAAGGCAAAAGAGAAGGATCAACTTCACGAAACAGAGACGTCAAGTGTTACAAGTGCCAAGGGTTTGGTCACTACGCTAATGAGTGCACCAACAAAAGAGTCATGCTGATACTAGACAGTGGAGAAGTCATCACAGACGATGAAAGAACAAGCACAACAAACGTCTGATGAAGAACAAGGACCCATGAAAGGCGAATTGCTTGTGACTCGGCGAACCTTAAGTGTTCAAATTGGGAATGAACCAAACGAACAAAGGGAAAATCTGTTCCACACTCGGTGCCAAGTACAGGACAAAATCTGCAGCTTGATCATAGATGGAGGAAGTTGCACCAATGTGGCCAGCCAAACAATGGTTCAGAAACTCGGCTTAAAGACTACAAAGCATCCCAAACCATATCCACTTCGATGGTTGAACGAGCATGGAGAGATGAGAGTCAAAAGCCAAGTGACCGTGCCTTTGTCGATAGGCAAATACAAGGATGAGATATTGTGTGACGTGCTTCCCATGGAGGCAGGACATATCTTGTTAGGTCGACCGTGGCAATATGATCACAAGGTGGTTCATGATGGTTATACCAACAAGCATTCCTTTGAGCACAATGGCAAGAAGATAACTTTGGTTCCCATGACTCCAACCGAGATTTACATGGATCAACAGCAGCTGAACCAAAGAAGGGACAAAGAAAAGATCGAGGAAAATGAAACCAATCTAGAAGGAGAAAATCAGAAGCTGTCCATTTCTTTGCGAAATCAGGTGATGTTAAGAAAGCTTTACACTTGGATAAGTCCATGATTTTACTTGTGTACAAGGAAAGTTTGCTTTCTTTTACTGATTTTGAGCCGGACATTCCGAGCAAAGTGATCTCACTTCTACAGGAATTTGAAGACGTCTTCCCAGAAGACAATCCAACCGGGTTGCCTCCCATTCGTGGCATAGAACATCAAATTGATTTCGTGCCTGGTGCTTCACTACCTAACCGACCAGCTTACCGAACCAATCCAGTGGAAACTAAAGAACTTCAAAGACAAGTAGAAGAACTCATGAACAAAGGTCACATCCGGGAGAGTCTAAGTCCATGTGCTGTACCTGTACTTCTTGTACCTAAGAAGGATGGGAGCTGGAGGATGTGTGTGGACTGCAGGGCAATCAACAACATCACGGTTAAGTATCGACACCCTATCCCTCGCTTAGATGACATGTTAGATGAGTTACATGGGTCTTGCATGTTTTCTAAGATAGATCTTAAGAGTGGGTACCATCAAATCAGAATGAAAGAAGGAGATGAATGGAAAACCGCTTTCAAAACAAAACAGGGATTGTATGAATGGTTGGTGATGCCCTTTGGCTTAACCAACGCACCCAGTACCTTTATGCGGTTGATGAACCATGTTCTTAGAGCCTTTATAGGAACTTTTGTGGTTGTGTACTTTGATGATATCCTAGTATACAGGAAATCCTTAGAGGAACATGTGCAACATCTTAGATCAGTCCTAGAAGTTCTTAGGAATGAACAACTCTATGCAAACTTCAAAAAGTGCACCTTTTGTTCGGATCACGTTGTGTTTTCTTGGTTTTGTAGTTGGTGCAGAGGGAGTTCAGGTGGACCAGGAAAAGATCAAAGCCATCCGAGATTGGCCAAGTCCCAAAACCGTGGGAGAAGTAAGAAGTTTCCATGGCTTGGCGGTTTTTATAGGAGATTCGTGAAAGATTTCAGCACTATTGCTGCTCCCCTAACCGAAGTGATCAAGAAGGAAGTGGGATTCAAATGGGAGCTGCACAAGAGCAAGCTTTCCAAGACCTTAAGGGAAGTTAACCAACGCTCCACTCCTTGCATTACCAGATTTCCTTAAAACTTTTGAAATAGAATGTGATGCCTCAGGATCGGTATTGGTGCTGTGTTGATGCAGGAGAAGAAACCAATTGCATACTTTAGTGAAAAGCTAGGAGGAGCTACTTTGAATTATCCAACATACGACAAGGAGTTGTATGCACTTGTGAGAGCTCTCCAGACCTGGCAGCACTACTTGTGGCCTAAGGAATTTGTGATCCATACAGACCATGAGTCTTTGAAGCACTTGAAGGGGCAACAAAAGCTGAACAAGAGACATGCCCGGTGGGTGGAATTCATCGAGACCTTTCCTTATGTGATCAAATATAAGCAGGGTAAGGAAAATGTAGTGGCAGATGCTCTCTCTCGCAGGTATGCTCTACTGTCTACCCTTGACGCCACACTACTTGGTTTTGAACAAATAAAATCAATGTATGAATTTGATCCTGAGTTCAAAGGAGTTTATCAATCTTGTGCCAAGTTCGCAAATGGAAAATATTTTAGGCAAGATGGATTTCTTTTCTTTGATAAACGCTTGTGTGTCCCAGCTTGTTCTTTGCGAGAATTGTTTGTTAGGGAAGCTCATGCAGGTGGATTGATGGGTCACTTTGGAGTTGCAAAAACCCTGAGCATCTTGCAAGGACATTTCTTTTGGCCGCACCTAAGAAAAGACGTTGAGAGAATTTGCAGCCGTTGTTCTACATGTAAGCAAGCTAAGTCCAAAATGCAAAACCAAGGTCTGTACACTCCTCTCCCTATACCTACTGAACCATGGACTCATATCTCAATGGATTTTGTACTTGGGTTGCCTAGGACTAGGAAGGGAAGAGATTCGGTTTTTGTTGTAGTGGATAGGTTTTCGAAAATGGCTCATTTCATACCATGCCATAAAACTGATGATGCATCTTTGGTTGCTGAACTGTTCTTTAGAGAAGTGGTGAGATTGCATGGCATTCCTAAGACTATAGTTTCGGATAGGGATACTAAGTTCCTTAGTCATTTTTGGCGAACCTTGTGGTCTAAGTTAGGAACCAAACTATTGTTCTCCACAACTTGTCATCCACAAACTGATGGACAAACCGAAGTGGTTAATAGGTGATACGAGCATGGACAGGATGGATATGATCATGAGAAGCAGAAAAGACATATGTTCATTGTTCGAAGCATATATTCTCAACCACGAGGCTTGTCGGCGTCAAACCACCTGGAGATTGTGCTCAGATCAATTATGTAACTCCTCGAAGAAGAATCAGATCAATCAGAGCTCAGATGAAGGAGTTATGCAATTTACAAGTTGGGTAATTTCCGTTTTACGCTAATTCGGACCTCTGCTCAATCAATTAAGGATTCCGACCAAACCAAATTGAATTAAGCTATGAATCCAATTGATCTACAATCTTGATCCAACAGAGAAGCCCATTTCAGAAGCCCAATACCCAGTTCGACCAAGACCAGGCGGAAGTTTGAAGATCAAGAGTCATTGGAGTTGAAAAGTCATTCAAACTACATTTATTTCTAGTCTAAGTCTTTGGTCTTTCCTCTAGTTTCAAGTGGCCTTGTTTTCTGCCACAATCTACCTAGTTTTTATTCATTTGTAATCTATTTAAGAACAATTTCGTGCAAGGAATAAAATAGACCCTTCTTTTCATTTTTGGAACCCTTTTGAGAGTGATTCTCATTATCGATCATGGTGTGATTCCATTGATCACCCCGGTTTATTCAAGAGTATTTCCGCAGACTCTTGTTTGCCATTCTATCAATCCGCGATGTGTTCTTGTGTTTTAAGATAGATCAGGTGGTGGGTTTCATATACCCATTATTGGTTCTACACCAAGTTCATCTCAAAGGTTTCCACCGCCTTATTTCCTTTGATTCGTTTTAAGATAGCATCAGGCATTGGGTTTAATATACCTCTTGTTGGGTCTACACGAGTCATCTGAAGTCAAGGATTATCCACTCAACCAACTTAGAGTGAAAGATCTTGGAGGATCGTTTCAAGTGGTATCAGAGCAACACTCTAATCTTGGTTTCTATCATTCTATCATTTTCTTGTCTCTTCATCTTTTTTTTTTTAATTCATCTTCTTTCAAAAAAAGAAAAAAAAAAAAAACGGTTGATATATTTTGCTTGTGTCTATAATCCCCTATGTAACCGGATTTGAGGGCAAATCCTTTTCAAGAATGAGGGGTTGATACGAGCATGGACAGGATGGATATGATCATGAGAAGCAGAAAAGACATATGTTCATTGTTCGAAGCATATATTCTCAACCACGAGGCTTGTCGGCGTCAAACCACCTGGAGATTGTGCTCAGATCAATTATGGAACTCCTCGAAGAAGAATCAGATCAATCAGAGCTCAGATGAAGGAGTTATGCAATTTACAAGTTGGGTAATTTCCGTTTTACGCTAATTCGGACCTCTGCTCAATCAATTAAGGATTCCGACCAAACCAAATTGAATTAAGCTATGAATCCAATTGATCTACAATCTTGATCCAACAGAGAAGCCCATTTCAGAAGCCCAATACCCAGTTCGACCAAGACCAGGCGGAAGTTTGAAGATCAAGAGTCATTGGAGTTGAAAAGTCATTCAAACTACATTTATTTCTAGTCTAAGTCTTTGGTCTTTCCTCTAGTTTCAAGTGGCCTTGTTTTCTGCCACAATCTACCTAGTTTTTATTCATTTGTAATCTATTTAAGAACAATTTCGTGCAAGGAATAAAATAGACCCTTCTTTTCATTTTTGGAACCCTTTTGAGAGTGATTCTCATTATCGATCATGGCGTGATTCCATTGATCACCCCGGTTTATTCAAGAGTATTTCCGCAGACTCTTGTTTGCCATTCTATCAATCCGCGATGTGTTCTTGTGTTTTAAGATAGATCAGGTGGTGGGTTTCATATACCCATTATTGGTTCTACACCAAGTTCATCTCAAAGGTTTCCACCGCCTTATTTCCTTTGATTCGTTTTAAGATAGCATCAGGCATTGGGTTTAATATACCTCTTGTTGGGTCTACACGAGTCATCTGAAGTCAAGGATTATCCACTCAACCAACTTAGAGTGAAAGATCTTGGAGGATCGTTTCAATAGGTCCCTTTCCACCTTGTTGCGTGCTATCATTCGGCAAAACATTAGAAGTTGGGAAGATTGCTTGCCACATGTGGAGTTTGCCTATAATCATTCTGTGCATTCGTCCACTAAGTTTTCGCCTTTTGAATTGGTTTATGGATTTAATCCCTTAACTCCAATGGATTTGATGCCTTTGCCTTTGAGTGAAAGAACCAGTTTAGATGGCAAAAGGAAAGCAGACATGGTCAAAGAGCTTCATGCCAAGGCGAGGAAGAACATAGAGACCAGGACCGAGCAGTATGCAAAAAAGGCCAACAAAGGAAGGAGGGAACACCTATTCAAACAGGCGATCTTGTGGTGGATCCACTTAAGGAAGGAAAGATTCCCAAACGAAAGGAGATCAAAGCTTTTACCCCGTGCTGACGGACCATTCAAAGTCTTACAAAAGATTGGAAACAACGCCTACAAGATTGATCTCCCAAGTAAGTATGCTGTGAGTAATAGTTTCAATGTCTCTGACCTTTTTCCTTATAATGCAGATGAGCAGGATTTGAGGGCAAATCCTTTTCAAGAGGGAGGGGTTGATGCGAGCATGGACAGGCAAGAGGAACATGAAGTAGCTGAATCAGATGATGCGGTTCAAGTAGCTGATCTTGATCAAGGAAAACTCGACATGGAACCTGAGGAGGAGCTAGGAGAGGAACTCAATCAAACACTTAACCAAGAACTCGGCCAGCTAGCTACTCAACCGAATCAAAACACCAATTATGAAGGACCAATGACCCGTGCACGAACTAAGCAGCTCAAGGACAACCTTAAAGGACTTATGAACACATCATTTGCGCTTGAGGAACAAGAAGGGAGCAGGCCTAATTCGGTTGTGGTTCTTTTACAAATTCAAGACCCAACTTTCTAAGAGAAGAAAAACTCAAGTCTCGGCCCAAAAGATTAGTCAACACTTGACCAAGAACCGAAGAGCAAATGAGCAACTTTTGAACTTCTATCTTTTCGTTTTCATCAAACTCGTTTCCTTTATATGTTTTCGATCACAACATTTTAGATCATCCATCTTTTTATCAAAAACTTAGAGTTTTCTCTCTTATTTGTTCCTTTGAGAACTTCGATCTCTTGGAGTGATTCCATTGATCAACCGGTTTATTCAAGTGAATCCACATCGCTTGATTGCCATTCTATCAATCTGCGAATTGTGTCTTGTGTTTTAAGATAGATCAGGCGGTGAGTTTCATATACTCATTGTTGGTTCTACACCAAGCCTCGTTCAACGGTTCCACCGCCTTGCCAAAGTTAGATCGTTTTAAGATAGTTCAGGTGTTGGGTTTCATATACCCAATATTGGTGCTACACGATCCATCCTTAGTAAGGATTATCCCTTTCTACCTCTTGGAGTGTCGATCTTGGAAGCACACATTGGTTCTAGTAGTCCAATCGTGTATTACAAACTTGTATCCCATGCTTCGCGTTCTTTCTTTATAAGAAGTTTTGGGAAAATAGTTTTGTTTAGAAACCTCATAGAACATTTTTTGGACCCCAAATATGCTTTCTAAGCTTTTATAAGGTACACATTAAAGTGCTCTTTTGGAACACAAACTTGTATCGCATGCTTCGCGTTCTTTCTTTGTAAGACGTTTTGTGAAAATAGTTTTGTTTACAAACCTCATAGGACATTATTGGGACCCCAAATATGCTTTCTAAGCTTTTATAAGGTACACATTAAAGTGCTCTTTTGGAACACAAACTTGTATCCCATGCTTCGCGTTCTTTCTTTATAAGAAGTTTTGCGAAAATAGTTTTGTTTAGAAACCTCATAGGACATTTTTCGGACCCCAAATATGCTTTCTAAGCTTATAAGGTACACATTAAAGTGCTCTTTTGGAACACAAACTTGTATCCCATGCTTCGCGTTCTTTCTTTATAAGAAGTTTTGCGAAAATAGTTTTGTTTAGAAACCTCATAGAACATTTTTCGGACCCCAAATATGCTTTATAAGCTTTTATAAGGTACACATTAAAGTGCTCTTTTGGAACACAAACTTGTATCCCATGCTTCGCGTTCTTTCTTTATAAGAAGTTTTGCGAAAATAGTTTTGTTTAGAAACCTCATAGGACATTTTTTGGACCCCAAATATGCTTTCTAAGATTTTATAAGGTACACATTAAAGTGCTCTTTTGGAACACAAACTTGTATCCCATGCTTCGCGTTCTTTCTTTATAAGAAGTTTTGCGAAAATAGTTTTGTTTAGAAACCTTAAAGAACCTTTTTCGGACCCCAAATATGCTTTATAAGCTTTTATAAGGTACACATTAAAGTGCTCTTTTGGAACACAAACTTGTATCCCATGCTTCGCGTTCTTTCTTTATAAGAAGTTTTGCGAAAATAGTTTTGTTTAGAAACCTCATAGGACATTTTTTGGACCCCAAATATGCTTTCTAAGCTTTTATAAGGTACACATTAAAGTGCTCTTTTGGAACACAAACATGTATCCCATGCTTCGCGTTCTTTCTTTATAAGAAGTTTTGCGAAAATAGTTTTGTTTAGAAACCTCATAGAACATTTTTTGGACCCCAAATATGCTTTCTAAGCTTTTATAAGGTACACATTAAAGTTCTCTTTTGGAACACAAACTTGTATCGCATGCTTCGCGTTTTATCTTTGTAAGACGTTTTGCGAAAAAAGTTTTTTTTAGAAACCTCATAGGACATTATTTGGAACACAAACTTGTATCCCATGCTTCGCGTTCTTTGTTTATAAGAAGTTTTGCTTAATAGTTTTTGTTTAGAAACCTCATAGAACATTTTTTGGACCCCAAATATGCTTTCTAAGCTTTTATAAGGTACACATTAAAGTGCTCTTTTGGAACACAAACTTGTATCCCATGCTTCGCGTTCTTTCTTTATAAGAAGTTTTGCGAAAATAGTTTTGTTTAGAAACCTCATAGAACATTTTTTGGACCCCAAATATGCTTTCTAAGCTTTTATAAGGTACACATTAAAGTGCTCTTTTGGAACACAAACTTGTATCGCATGCTTCGCGTTCTTTCTTTGTAAGACGTTTTGTGAAAATAGTTTTGTTTACAAACCTCATAGGACATTATTTGGACCCCAAATATGCTTTCTAAACTTTTATAAGGTACACATTAAAGTGCTCTTTTGGAACACAAACTTGTATCCCATGCTTCGCGTTCTTTCTTTATAAGAAGTTTTGCGAAAATAGTTTTGTTTAGAAACCTCATAGAACATTTTTTGACCCCAAATATGCTTTCTAAGCTTTTATAAGGTACACATTAAAGTGCTCTTTTGGAACACAAACTTGTATCGCATGCTTCGCGATTTATCTTTGTAAGACGTTTTGCGAAAATAGTTTTGTTTAGAAACCTCATAGGACATTATTTGGACCCCAAATTTGCTTTCTAAGCTTTTATAAGGTACACATTAAAGTGCTCTTTTGGAACACAAACTTGTATCCCATGCTTCGCGTTCTTTCTTTATAAGAAGTTTTGCGAAAATAGTTTTGTTTAGAAACCTCATAGGACATTTTTTGGACCCCAAATATGCTTTCTAAGATTTTATAAGGTACACATTAAAGTGCCCTTTTGGAACACAAACTTGTATCCCATGCTTCGCGTTCTTTCTTTATAAGAAGTTTTGCGAAAATAGTTTTGTTTAGAAACCTCATAGAACATTTTTTGGACCCCAAATATGCTTTCTAAGCTTTTATAAGGTACACATTAAAGTGCTCTTTTGGAACACAAACTTGTATCGCATGCTTCGCGTTTTATCTTTATAAGACATTTTGCGAAAATAGTTTTGTTTAGAAACCTCATAGAACATTTTTTGGACCCCAAATATGCTTTCTAAGCTTTTATAAGGTACACATTAAAGTGCTCTTTTGGAACACAAACTTGTATTGCATGCTTCGCGTTCTATCTTTATAAGACGTTTTGCGAAAATAGTTTTGTTTAGAAACCTCATAGGACATTTTTTGGACCCCAAATATGCTTTCTAAGCTTTTATAAGGTACACGTTAAAGTGCTATTTTTGAACACAAACTTGTATCCCATGCTTCGCGTTCTATCTTTATAAGAAGTTTTGCGAAAATAGTTTTGTTTAGAAACCTCATAGGACATTTTTTGGATTTCAAATATGCTTTCTAAGCTTTTATAAGGTACATATTAAAGTGCTCTTTTGGAACACAAACTTGTATCTCATGCTTCGGGTTCTATCTTTATACGAAGTTTTGTGAAAATAGTTTTGTTTAGAAACCTCATATGACATTTTTTGGACATGAAATATGCTTTCTAAGCTTTTATAAGTTACACATTAAAGTGCTCTTTTGGAACAAAACTATTTTCGCAAAACTTCGTTCTATCTTTATAAGAAGTTTTGCGAAAATAGTTTTGTTTAGAAACCTCATAGGACATTTTTTGGACCCCAAATATGGTTTTTAAGATTTTAAAAGGTACACATTAAATTGCTATTTTGGAACACAAACTTGTATCCCATGCTTCGCGTTCTATCTTTATAAGAAGTTTTGCGAAAATAGTTTTGTTTAGAAACCTCATAGAACATTTTTTGGACCCCAAATATGCTTTCTAAGCTTTTATAAGGTACACATTAAAGTGCTCTTTTGGAACACAAACTTGTATCGCATGCTTCGCGATTTATCTTTGTAAGACGTTTTGCGAAAATAGTTTTGTTTAGAAACCTCATAGGACATTATTTGGACCCCAAATTTGCTTTCTAAGCTTTTATAAGGTACACATTAAAGTGCTCTTTTGGAACACAAACTTGTATCCCATGCTTCGCGTTCTTTCTTTATAAGAGTTTGCGAAAATAGTTTTGTTAGAAACCTCATAGGACATTTTTTGGACCCCAAATATGCTTTCTAAGATTTTATAAGGTACACATTAAAGTGCTCTTTTGGAACACAAACTTGTATCCCATGCTTCGCGTTCTTTCTTTATAAGAAGTTTTGCGAAAATAGTTTTGTTTAGAAACCTCATAGAACATTTTTTGGACCCCAAATATGCTTTCTAAGCTTTTATAAGGTACACATTAAAGTGCTCTTTTGGAACACAAACTTGTATCGCATGCTTCGCGTTTTATCTTTATAAGACATTTTGCGAAAATAGTTTTGTTTAGAAACCTCATAGACATTTTTTGGACCCCAAATATGCTTTCTAAGCTTTTATAAGGTACACATTAAAGTGCTCTTTTGGAACACAAACTTGTATTGCATGCTTCGCGTTCTATCTTTATAAGACGTTTGCGAAAATAGTTTTGTTTAGAAACCTCATAGGACATTTTTTGGACCCAAATATGCTTTCTAAGCTTTTTATAGGTACACATTAAAGTGCTCTTTTTGAACACAAACTTGTATCGCATGCTTCGCGTTTTATCTTTATAAGACGTTTTGCGAAAATAGTTTTGTTTAGAAACCTCATAGGACATTTTTTGGACCCCAAATATGCTTTCTAAGCTTTTATAAGGTACACATTAAAGTGCTCTTTTGGAACACAAACTTGTTTCCCATGCTTCGCGTTCTTTCTTTATAAGAAGCTTTGCGAAAATAGTTTTGTTTAGAAACCTCGTAGAACAGTTTTTGGACCCCAAATATGCTTTCTAAGCTTTTATAAGGTACACATTAAAGTGCTCTTTTGGAACACAAACTTGTATTGCATGCTTCGCGTTCTTTCTTTATAAGACGTTTTGCGAAAATAGTTTTGTTTAGAAACCTCATAGGACATTTTTTGGACCCCAAATATGCTTTCTAAGCTTTTATAAGGTACACATTAAAGTGCTCTTTTTGAACACAAACTTGTATCGCATGCTTCGCGTTTTATCTTTATAAGACGTTTTGCGAAAATAGTTTTGCTTAGAAACCTCATAGAACATTTTTTGGACCCCAAATATGCTTTCTAAGCTTTTATAAGGTACACATTAAAGTGCTCTTTTGGAACACAAACTTGTATCCCATGCTTCGCGTTCTTTCTTTATAAGAAGCTTTGCGAAAATAGTTTTGTTTAGAAACCTCGTAGAACAGTTTTTGGACCCCAAATATGCTTTCTAAGCTTTTATAAGGTACACATTAAAGTGCTCTTTTGGAACACAAACTTGTATCGCATGCTTCGCGTTTTATCTTTATAAGACATTTTGCGAAAATAGTTTTGTTTAGAAACCTCATAGGACATTTTTTGGACCCCAAATATGCTTTCTAAGCTTTTATAAGGTACACATTAAAGTGCTCTTTTGGAACACAAACTTGTATCGCATGCTTCGCGTTTTATCTTTGTAAGACGTTTTGCGAAAATAGTTTTGTTTAGAAACCTCATAGGACATTATTTGGACCCCAAATTTGCTTTCTAAGCTTTTATAAGGTACACATTAAAGTACTCTTTTGGAACACAAATTTGTATCCCATGCTTCGCGTTATTTCTTTATAAGAAGTTTTGCGAAAATAGTTTTGTTTAGACACCTCATAGGACATTTTTTGGACCCCAAATATGCTTTCTAAGATTTTATAAGGTACACATTAAAGTGCTCTTTTGGAACACAAACTTGTATCCCATGCTTCGCGTTCTTTCTTTATAAGAAGTTTTGCGAAAATAGTTTTGTTTAGAAACCTCATAGAACTTTTTTTGGACCCCAAATATGCTTTCTAAGCTTTTATAAGGTACACATTAAAGTGCTCTTTTGGAACACAAACTTGTATCCCATGCTTCGCGTTCTTTCTTTATAAGAAGTTTTGCGAAAATAGTTTTGTTTACAAACCTCATAGGACATTTTTTGGACCCCAAATATGCTTTCTAAGCTTTTATAAGGTACACATTAAAGTGCTCTTTTGGAACACAAACTTGTATCTCATGCTTCCCATTTTATCTTTATAAGAAGTTTTGCGAAAATAGTTTTGTTTATAAACCTCATAGGACATTTTTTGGACCCCAAATATGCTTTCTAAGCTTTTATAAGGTACACATTAAAGTGCTCTTTTGGAACACAAACTTGTATCCCAAGCTTCGCGTTCTATCTTTATAGGAAGTTTTGCGAAAATAGTTTTGTTTAGAAACCTCATAGGACATTTTTTTGACCCCAAATATGCTTTCTAAGACTTTATAAGGTACACATTAAAGTGCTCTTTTGGAACACGAACTTGTATCCCATGCTTCGCGTTCTATCTTTGTACGAAGTTTTGCGAAAATAGTTTTGTTTAGAAACCTCATAGGACATTTTTTGGACCCCAAATATGGTTTCTAAGATTTTAAAAGGTACACGTTAAAGTGCTATTTTGGAACACAAACTTGTATCCCATGCTTCGCGTTCTATCTTTATAAGAAGTTTTGCGAAAATAGTTTTGTTTAGAAACCTCATAGGACATTTTTTGGATTTCAAATATGCTTTCTAAGCTTTTATAAGTCTTTTAGGTACATATTAAAGTGCTCTTTTGGAACACAAACTTGTATCTCATGCTTCGGGTTCTATCTTTATACGAAGTTTTGTGAAAATAGTTTTGTTTAGAAACCTCATATGACATTTTTTGGACCTGAAATATGCTTTCTAAGCTTTTATAAGGTACACATTAAAGTGCTCTTTTGGAACAAAACTATTTTCGCAAAACTTCGTTCTATCTTTATAAGAAGTTTTGCGAAAATAGTTTTGTTTAGAAACCTCATAGGACATTTTTTGGACCCCAAATATGGTTTTTAAGATTTTAAAAGGTACACATTAAATTGCTATTTTGGAACACAAACTTGTTTTATATGCTTCGCGTTCTATCTTTATAAGAAGTTTTGCGAAAATAGTTTTGTTTAGAAACCTCATAGGACATTTTTTGGACCTCAAATATGCTTTCTAAGCTTTTATAAGGTACACATTAAAGTGCTCTTTTGGAACACAAACTTGTATCCCATGCTTCGCGTTCTTTCTTTATAAGAAGTTTTGCGAAAATAGTTTTGTTTAGAAACCTCATAGGACATTTTTTGGACCCCAAATATGCTTTCTAAGCTTTTATAAGGTACACATTAAAGTGCTGTTGTGGAACACAAACTTGTATCTCATGCTTCCCGTTTTATCTTATTATATAAGTTTTGCGAAAATAGTTTTGTTAGAAACCCATAGGACATTTTTTGTTGACCCCAAATATGCTTTCTAAGCTTTTATAAGGTACACATTAAGTGCTCTTTTGGAACACAAACTTGTATCGCATGCTTCGCGGTTTTATCTTTGTAAGACGTTTTGCGAAAATAGTTTTGTTTAGAAACCTCATAGGACATTTTTTGGACCCCAATATGCTTTCTAAGCTTTTATAAGGTACACATTAAAGTGCTCTTTTTGAACACAACTTGTATTTTTCGCATGCTTCGCGTTTGTATCTTTATAAGAACGATTTTGCGAAAACTGTTTTGATTTAGAAACTTCATTAACATTTTGGACCCCAAATATGCTTTCTAAGCTTTATATAAGTACACATTAAGTGCTCTTTTGGAACACAAACTTGTATCCCATGCTTCGCGTTCTTTCTTTATAAGAAGCTTGCGAAAATAGTTTTGTTTAGAAACCTCGTAGAACAGTTTTTGGACCCCAAATATGCTTTCTAAGCTTTTATAAGGTACACATTAAAGTGCTCTTTGGAACACAAACTGTATCCCATGCTTCGCGTTTTATCTTTATAAGACATTTTGCGAAAATAGTTTTGTTTAGAAACCTCATAGGACATTTTTTGGACCCCAAATATGCTTTCTAAGCTTTTATAAGGTACACATTAAAGTGCTCTTTTGGAACACAAACTTGGTCGTGCATGCTTCGCGTTTTATCTTTGTAAGACGTTTGCGAAAATAGTTTGTTTAGAAACCTCATAGGACATTATTGGACCCCAAATTGCTTTCTAAGCTTTTATAAGGTACACATTAAAGTACTATTTTGGAACACAAAATTTTGTATCCCCTGCTTCGCGTTATTTCTTTATAAGAAGTTTTGCGAAAATAGTTTTGTTTAGAGACACCTCATAGGACATTTTTTGGACCCCAAATATGCTTTCTAAGATTTTATAAGGTACACATTAAAGGCTCTTTTTGGAACACAAACTTGTATCCCATGCTTCGCGTTCTTTCTTTATAAGAAGTTTGCGAAAATAGTTTGTTTAGAACCTCATAGAACATTTTTTGGACCCCAAATATGCTTTCTAAGCTTTATAAGGTACACATTAAAGTGCTCTTTGGAACACAAACTTGTATCCCATGCTTCGCGTTCTTCTTTATAAGAGTTTTGCGAAAATAGTTTTGTTACAAACCTCATAGGACATTTTTTGGACCCCAAATATGCTTTCTAAGCTTATAAGGACACATTAAAGTGCTTTTGGAACACAAACTTGTATCTCATGCTTCCCATTTTATCTTTATAAGAAGTTTTGCGAAAATAGTTTTGTTTATAAACCTCATAGGACATTTTTTGGAACCCCAAATATGCTTTCTAAGCTTTTATAAGGTACAACATTAAAGTGCTCTTTTGGAACACAAACTTGTAATCCCAAGCTTCGCGTTCTATCTTTATAGGAAGTTTTGCGAAAATAGTTTTGTTTAGAAACCTCATAGGACATTTTTTGGACACCCAAATATGCTTTCTAAGACTTTATAAGGTACACATTAAAGTGCTCTTTTGGAACACGAACTTGTATCCCTGCTTCTTCGTTCTATCTTTGTACGAAGTTTTGCGAAAATAGTTTTGTTTAGAAACCTCAGAGGACATTTTTTGGACCCCAAATATGGTTTCTAAGATTTTAAAAGGTACACGTAAAGTGCTATTTTGGAACAAACAAATTGTATCCCATGCTTCGCGTTCTATCTTTATAAGAAGTTTTGCGAAAATAGTTGTTTGAGAAACCTCATGGAAATTTTTTGGATTTCAAATATGCTTTCTAAGCTTTTATAAGGTACATATTAAAGTGGCTCTTTGGAACACCAAACTTTGTATCTCATGCTTCGGGTTCTATCTTTATACGAAGTTTTGTGAAATATGTTTTGTTTAGAAACCTCATATGACATTTTTTGGACCTGAAATATGCTTTCTAAGCTTTATAAGGTACACATTAAAGTGCTCTTTTGGAACAAAACTATTTTGCAAAACTTCGTTCTATCTTTATAAGAAGTTTTGCGAAATAGTTTTGTTAGAAACCTCATAGGACCTTTTTTGGACCCCAAATATGGTTTTTAAGATTTTAAAAGGTACATTAAATTGCTATTTTGGAAAACAAACTTGTATCCATGCTTCGCGTTCTATCTTTATAAGAGTCAGTTTTGCGAAAATAGTTTTGTTTAGAAACTCATAGGACATTTTCTGGACCTCCAATATGCTTTCTAGCTTTTATAAGGTACACATTAAAGTGCTCTTTTGAAAACACAAACTTGTATCCCATGCTTCGCGTTCTTTCTTTATAAGAAGTTTTGCGAAAATAGTTTGTTTTTAGAAACCTCATAGGACATTTTTTGGACCCCAAATATGCTTTCTAAGCTTTTATAAGGTACACATT
>VHIU01000186.1:0-41147 GCA_010577795.1 Isatis tinctoria | reverse complement strand
TAGGTTTGCTTACAGAGAACTCTTTAAAGCCACAAATGGTTTCAAACAACTTCTAGGCAAAGGAGGTTTTGGTCAGGTCTTTAAAGGCACACTTCCAGGTTCCGAGGCAGAGATTGCTGTTAAACGCGTTTCTCACAATTCAAGTCAAGGAATGAGAGAATTCTTGGCCGAGATAGCAACTATTGGTCGTCTCAGACACCCGAATCTAGTCAGGCTTCTTGGTTATTGCAGGTACAAAGAAGAGCTCTACTTGGTTTATGATTTTATGCCTAATGGAAGCCTTGACAAGTACTTGTACGGATCAGATCAAGAACAGCTCTCTTGGACTCAACGTTTCAAGATAATCAAAGATGTTGCCTCTGCACTCGCCTATCTCCATCACGAGTGGCTACAAGTTGTGATTCATAGAGACATCAAGCCAGCAAATGTGCTAATCGACGACAAGATGAATGCAAGTCTTGGGGATTTTGGATTAGCTAAGCTATATGATCAAGGATCTGAAGCTCCGACCTCTAGAGTAGCTGGAACATTTGGGTATATGGCACCAGAGCTCATGAGAACCGGAAGACCAACCACAGTAACAGATGTTTACGCCTTTGGTGTGTTTATGCTGGAAGTTTCTTGCGGTAGAAAACTGTTTGAGCCACGAGCAGAGCCCGAAGAGGTCGTTCTTGCAGATTGGACGATTAATCGTTGGGAAAACGGTGATATCACAGAGGCGGCTAACGAAAGAATCCGACAAGATAATGATAAGGGACAGCTCGAACTTGTTCTAAAGCTAGGGGTGTTATGTTCGCACCAGGCTGAAGAGGTTAGGCCGGATATGGGTACGGTGGTTAAGATCTTGAAAGGAGTTTCTGATCTTCCGGATAATCTGCTCGATATTGTTAGGACCGAGAAGTTGGGAAAATGGTATGAGACGTACGGAAACGTGCTTGAGACGGAGATGACAATGGAATCTGCAGGTAACTTGACCATTACGGAACCGTTGACTTCGGTGGGAAGGTGAAAAGTGATTGCCGAGGTTTGATGAGGATTTTAACATAAGACGGTGCTTGCTTTCACAAATATTTTGAAGTTGGTGACTGTAATAAATGTATCGTTTGATTTAATGTCTTACTTTACATCGGCGGTGTATTTATATATTGCACATGACCCCTGAAAAGTAGTATGTGTTTGTGTGTACTCTTTTTTTTGTACGAATGTTAAGAAATTTGTGTGTTTTTTATGTTTTATGTTTTCAATTTTTCAGTTATAAAAGTCTTGATATTTCTTGTGTGCAAACCAATTGGAAAAATGAAATAGTACTTTCAGCTGATCAGTGAATTTAGTTTTGCTAATCATTATTTTGTTATAGATTATTAACTCAACTATTGTTGTTTTAGCAAAGATTATTATATGTTAAGTTCTTAATTAATTGTCCTGCTGTTGGCAAAAAAATAATTTGCCATGTTTCTAGTGCCCATTTGTCCATTTGTTTGGTGAGAATATGAAGTTCATTTGGTGAAAAAAAATCTTACTTGTTTATTCTATCTTCGTATGTACATGCGATTTTTCTTTTAAAAGCGTTTTGAGAAATTAAGAAGAAAACACTTGTCTGCACCTATTTTCGGTTTAGGATTTATGGAGAATTTTTGAAAACAATAACCATACTTAGCTTATTAAGGCTTTAAAAAGTTAAGGTTTCTTTAATTTCTCTTTACGCACTAATTGTTTTTTTCAACTTTGGGATTAAAGCATATAGAGATATGTCAATTAGTATATCGTATATATCATAGATTTAAAATTATTTTCTTTATGATAACGTATAATTTGTTTTTCTCTTTATGCAAACGTATACACACTACAGAGGTGGTATTGTAAATTTGGATTTGAAGGAAAAACAACTATCAGGTTACGAACACATACTCCCAAAATATCATGTAAAGCTATAGAATTTTTCAAAAAATGGTCACGGTCTCAATGAAAACCGTTGTGCTATCAATGAAAATCGTTGTGCGATCAATGAAAAACGTTGTGCTGAAATTGGCAGAGCATAAACTATATAGCATTGAATGATGCAGAAATGCAAAAGTACAGTAAATATTACTTTCATTTTGCCAAGTGGGACATCCACGTGGAGAAGCAATGCCACTTGTCCCCTCGCTTCTCTCTCTCTCATGCCTCGACTTATTTGGCTTTTTCGTGGATTCTCACGCCCGGCTTACATTTAGAAAATAAAAACAAAACAAAAATTAAACACTTGTATTTGTATTGACCATTTTACACCTGCTCATCGATTTGTTAGATACCCATGTTAAGAAAAAAAAGGGCCATCTACTCATCGTATCTATCTAAGAGCTCACAAGTCATGACTAACGCTCCGAATGGTGACGTTAAAACCGCATCCGCACCGCATTCAACACTAACGAAAATCTCTACATATACATATATCTATATATTTTTATAACTGTAAAATCGCACCGCAGTTGTCCCGCACCGCTTTACCCGCCGTTACCATTCGATAACGTTCATTCATCTCTTTTAGCCTAAAGCTAATTCAACTTGAATTAAGCTGGCATGACATATTCTTCAGCTGTCATGTCAATGACAAAAGATAAATTTTATGGAGCTTGAACAAAAGATATTTGCTAATTGAGTGATGCCTAGCTATGACACAGTTTCAGTTCAAGAGTGATCGTTTCAAAGTAGATATGTCATGAAGCTAATTTAATCTATACCTCTGTATAAATACTTTAGTTTCACAAAATCTATTATAAAGAATCTTGTTTAAGAAACTGACATAAGTGTTGACCCAACAAAAAGAAAAAACTGACATAAGTCTTTCTTTATGCTAGTAAAATGATTTAGACATTTATAGTATATATATAATATTTATATCACGTTGATTTTGTTTCATTTATGAAAATCTATACGAAGTACATGTTATAGAATTTTAATCATTGAATCGTATACCAAATCACTAAAGAAATATTTGTATCGACGATATTTTACAATTTCTTTTTCGCTAGCTAACTCTTCACCATTGTTTTGTGAGTGTAACTTTTAAATTTTATATGCTACATTAATAAAATTGCTGGTCGATATTTTGATGAACAATAAATAATTTTACCGACATCGATACTGCCAAAAAAATAGATCGACAATAATGTGATATTCGAGAATCTTGAGGGCATTTTAGAACTGATGCTTAATGAAAAAAAAAAAAAAACTGGAATTATTTTGTTAACCTTGTTCACACACGATATATGACGTCATTTTCCTTTGTTTGGTCTCTCTCTCCTATGAGTAAGAAGAAGACTCTTCCCTCTCCGCTGTTTCTCATAAACCATTCTCTTTCTGTGGACGAAACTGAACATTAGAAAAAGAAAAAAAGCCGAGCCAAAACCAGAGAGCGATAGCGCGAGAGAGAGAGAGAGAGAGCATTAGCCTAGAGAGCTCGTCTCTGAAAGAAAGACAAACCTCATATCCCCAAAAAGAGAAAGGAAATGGCTTTGAAGCTTAACCCTTTGGCATCTCAGCCTTACAAATTCCCTTCCTCGGCTCGTCCGCCCATTTCTACTTTCAGATCTCCCAAGTTCCTCTGCCTCGCTTCCTCTTCTCCGGCTCTCAGCTCCGGCCCCAAGTCAGTCCCTTTCTCTCTCCATCCTCCTTCTTTCTTTTGCTAACATCTACTTCTCCGATTGTCTACAAGAGATTTTATTCATTTGTTTCACTGTGTTCCTGGGTTTTGCTTGTTTCTCGCTTATGGATCTAGGTTTTGCCGGTTTTAGCTCAGTGTGTTGTTTACTCACGTTTGCTTAGTATCAATGGATGTGCTTTTTAATATGGGTCTTAGTGAGTAAAAACATGGGGCCATCCTCTGATATACTCTGTCTCAGGCGATTCATTCATTAATGCTCGTTTATAATTATACTCTCTTGAATCTGATTCTCTTTCTATACGATTCGAAATGACACATCATAGCATTCTAGATTCATCCACGTTCCCGGTTTCTCTGAGATTGTTGAATCTTTTGCCTTTACCATTATTCAGGTTCCAATTCGATTAGAGTAATCATCATCAAACCACTAATGGGTCGTCCCAGTTAAGATTAACACCATCTGCTATGATCTTTAGATTGCTTAAGAGACATTAAAGAAAGTGACTTTCGACCAGCTTCTTAGTCAAATCTTGAATTCTCTGATGCTTTCTTCTCTGTTGCAAATTTTTTCATTTTTGTTGATGTTTATTTTATAGCTTTTTGTTTATATTTGACGGTGAAATGCATGTCCACTTGTTGCTTACTCATCCGATTGAGTATTTTTTCTTTTTCTTCTTCGTTGCATTGAGAAGAGATTATTGAACGTATCGGTTACGTCTGTTTTCTTTCTTCAAAAAGACATTACGTTGGATTTCACGCTTCTTATAGGGTTTCCTTGAGAAGAGAACTTGCGTCTCTGCATGCGTACTTCGTGGCCTCTATAGTTTCCGTCCAAAATTTGCACACGTTTCTGTAATTTGTTCACTCTGTTTTAAAAGACATTTGGCTTTTCATCATGTCACTATCTGATCTTGTCTCTACCTTTCACTCCCTGCAAGTTTTCTTTTTTTCTTTTTTTCTTTTGCCAAGTGAACACTGAACTGCACGATCGATTCATAGATTCATTTACATTTAAAGAGTTCTAGTTGTTCATTGGTCAGGAATTGTCGAATTCTTTCTCTTCAATGTGTGGATTAATCTATTTACAGATGTAGACAGGAATGCTTATCTAAATGCAATCAAAAGTGTTTTTCTTCTGTGTGCATCAGAAACGAGACCTTATCTGATGGTTTCAATGGAGTATAACTAAATGCTGATGATACCTTTTCTTGGTTGATGCAGGGAGGTTGAGAGTTTGAAGAAGCCATTTACGCCACCTAGGGAAGTGCACGTTCAAGTCTTGCACTCTATGCCACCCCAAAAGATCGAGATCTTCAAATCTATGGAAGACTGGGCCGAGCAGAATCTTCTAATTCATCTCAAGGATGTGGAGAAGTCGTGGCAACCCCAGGATTTCTTACCCGACCCTGCATCCGATGGGTTTGAAGATCAGGTAAGAGAGTTAAGAGAGAGGGCTAGAGAGCTCCCCGATGATTACTTTGTTGTTTTGGTGGGAGACATGATCACAGAAGAAGCGCTTCCGACCTATCAAACTATGTTGAACACTTTGGATGGAGTTAGGGATGAAACTGGTGCTAGCCCCACTTCATGGGCCATTTGGACAAGAGCTTGGACTGCAGAAGAGAACCGACATGGCGATCTTCTGAATAAATACCTTTACTTGTCTGGCCGTGTTGACATGAGGCAGATCGAGAAGACCATTCAGTACTTGATTGGATCCGGAATGGTGAGCTAGTGTCAGTCAATTTATCTTAATTTCTCAGTTAATATAACTTCCTAATTGCTTTAACTTCTCTTTCACAGGATCCGCGTACGGAGAACAATCCTTACCTTGGCTTCATCTATACTTCATTCCAAGAAAGAGCGACCTTCATCTCTCACGGAAACACAGCCCGCCAAGCCAAAGAGCATGGGGACCTCAAGTTAGCACAAATATGTGGCACAATAGCTGCAGACGAGAAGCGCCATGAAACCGCTTACACCAAGATAGTTGAAAAGCTCCTTGAGATTGATCCTGATGGTACTGTCGTGGCTTTTGCAGACATGATGAGAAAGAAAATCTCAATGCCGGCTCACTTGATGTACGATGGGCGCAACGACAACCTCTTTGACAACTTCTCTTCGGTGGCTCAGAGGCTTGGTGTTTACACCGCCAAAGACTACGCAGACATTCTTGAGTTTTTGGTTGGTAGGTGGAAAATCGAGAACTTAAACGGGCTTTCAGGTGAAGGAAACAAAGCACAAGACTATTTATGCGGTTTGTCTCCAAGAATCAGGAAATTGGATGAGAGAGCTCAAGCAAGAGCCAAGAAAGGACCCAAGATTCCTTTCAGCTGGATACATGACAGAGAAGTGCAGCTCTGAAAAAAGGACAACGACATAAAAGCCGTTTCTCTCCGTTCCTCATTTGATCTGTCTGCTCTTGCAAATGGTGTAGATTACTCTGATAATGTTCGTGGGTCTAGTTACAAAGTTGAGAAACAGTGATTTAGTACCATTTGTTTTCTTCCCCTCACTACTATATCTATATGTCTTGTGTTTGGTCCTTTAGTAAACTTGGAGTAGTTAAAACAGTTGAACCTCTGGTCTGTACTCAGTTTTCACTGTGGAGTTTTGTTTCAGTTCAGGTTAGTTTTTGTGTTCACTCTGCTTTTCCTCTGTTTCTACACAAGAACTCATGTGGCTTTTAGAAGTTTTGATGGATGATCATGAATAATGATGAGTCTCTTCCATGTCAATTTACAGTAAACTGTTTGGTCTCTGTCATCTTAACTTATTCATCCATTACTAAAAAACTTGCGTCAAGCTATTGCTTAACCAGTAGCTTCCCAGAGAGATGTCAATTTTAGGGAAACGGAAGATAAACTTTTATTTTGTCTAAAACATGCATATCTGGGACCATATCTATAATGACGTTGGCTCATTCAACAGATATGAAGAACTATCTTGATCATCATCAATCTACAGACCAGTCAAGGTCCAGTGTCAGTTATATTAGTTAAAGTTGTTTTAAACTGTTAGACCTCTTTCTTTCAGATCATTAAAGCTTTCAACTACCAATTTTATTTTCTGAATTGTTTGTAATGTCCACTGGTTATGATGTGATGTATATCGACTAATGAATTCTAACATGCGTCTTTACTCCTTAGTTAATGAGCACCAATTTTCTTGTATTTCGAAGATGAGTTTAATTGAAACTTTTTGTATCTTAAATCATCTCGTTACTTAACTCATATTAAGTCATTAGAGGCATATATATAGCTTTGTACTAAACAATTATACCGAAAGTATTTGAGGAGAACTCATAATGTTTATATGAATAGAAATCGTTAATGGACGAAAAAAAGCAAAAAACTATGAAAGAAGAAGAAAAGGGTAGTGATGTTTATAAAGATGGGAATGTAGCAACTTGTTCGAGGCCATTATCAACACCAAAAGTAAAGTTTGATAGGCACGGAGAATCGCTATTTGTTATCGCCAACCTTCAAGGCAATTCACGCCATTTATATATCCGACGCCCTTGCTCTGCTAATTGGCTTTTTTATATTTATCTGTAAAATTAAATTCCTTTCATAAACGAGAGAAGAAGATTTTTCATAAAAAAAAAAGCACCAAATCAAAAACAAACGGATTCCAAAACCAAAATCATAGAAGACAACAGAAGAGATGGTAATTGAAAAGGTTGAAGACTTTACTCGTTATATAAGCGGCTGGTGAGGAAAAAGAAACCCTAATTTTTCTTGCTTCAGCCGCGAAAAGATGAAAGCCAATGTTCGCTAACGGGCCTCTAGGCCCAAATTTAATGACATTGGCCCAATAAGTAAGTGCTCAGAGTAAATATGTCTTCAACTCTTTGATTTTTCTCCCCTTTCTGCAAGTAAAGACTCCAAATTTTCGTGCAATTGGAATAAATCAAACAGCGACGGAAAAAATGGAACAAACGGAGGAGAAGAAGGTGAGAGAAAGAATCAGAAAGAAAGTTAACGAAGTCAGTTCAGTGTCGCAGTCTCTTCTCTCTCCCATACAAGACCACATCAACTTCACACTTCAGGTTTCGTTTTTGAACTCTTTCTTTTTTATGTCTTCTTGCTGAAATTGTGTCGAAACCAAGTTAATTTCACATACCCTTTACTCAGTTTTCTCCCCTGCAGTTGCTCAGTCTCGAAAGTTAGCTTTTTTGGTATACTTGATTCCGAGACGAGTATGTTTTGTGCTTTTGGGTTGATGCAGAAAGCCTACTTCAAATGTGCATACGAGTGCTTTGATAGGACAAGAACGCACGCTGAGATTAGCCGATGCGCAGAGAGCTGCAGTGTTCCCATCACTAATGCGCAGAACCATTTCGATAATGAGATGTCTGTGTTTCAAGTGAGTCTATTATTTCCTCTACTGTTTTCTTGAAGTTGAACATGAATGTTAGAAGCTTAGTGACCCAAGTTCGAAACTTTCGTCTTCCAATGAGTTTTTGAAGACAGTGTGGGTTGTCGTCTCTAGTGGATTATCACTTAGTCCAGAGATCACTTACTGATTCAAGTTTGTTTTTCTTCTTTCTAATGATGAACGTAGGAGAGGTTGAATAGATCTCTTGTGGTTTGTCAAGATAAGTTTGAGGCTGCGAAGCTCCAGAAGACGAGAAATGAAGCGGTAATTGATTTGGAGCAGTGTGTAAACCAAAGTGTTGATGTTGCTGTGAAGACTTTGCCTAATCTTGTCTCAAGAGTGAAGAAAGCTATATCAATGATAGACTAAGCTCTGCCAAAATGCAATATTAACTTCTTCTGATTCTATTATTTCAGCTCATATTGAACTCATGAAAAACAGAAAACATTACAACTAACCAAGAAATGAAATTATTGGTTGAGACTTGAGACATATCATCTAGAGAAGATCATCTAGAGTACTAAAAAAGAATTCACTCCTTTTCCTTTTCAATCGTTTTAACATCAGGTAAGATATGCCTCGCATTGAAATTAATTGAGATCAATTGATCATCATCAAAAAGTCCAAAGAAGCCTTCAAATTCACGGCGATCAGGTATACCCGAGTGAAACTCTAATTTCTTCGGAGGACATACTTTTTCTCCTGCATTGATATTCAAGTGAAATGCTTGGTTTGCTCTTAGATTTGTATGAAACGCCAGAGAAGAAATATAGATGCCGTGTAGCTCACCGCTTATCTCGGTCACAAACTAAGTCTCATGGTTCAGCCTTATCTGTAGATTTAGTGTAAATCAAACAGACATATATATACATACATATAACGAACATTTAAAGTAAGAAGTTAGAGGAAATCATGAGACTTACAACTCGTCTGCTACAGTCAGATGATGATCAATACGTTTTGGACATGACAAGATCTCCATTCTCGATGAATCCGAACTGTATGGATCTTGCTGCGCATTGGTCGTATCAATGAGCGAAATGGCGGTGCGGCCTGTCTCATCCCATAAGGTGGCGCTTTCTGTCACACCCCAAAAGATGTCGCTATCAAAGCTGAAGCCAAGCGGCCCCATTCTCATCCTCGCCATGATTCTGAAACTAATGCCTACAAGAAAAATAGAGAAGACGAATAAATAGGGCAAACTTGCGGAGACTAAAACAAGGACCGAGGAGTCTTCCTTGGATTCTTACTTACGGTTTTGTGTGTATGGGAAGCAAGCAAAGAAAAGTCCAAATTGGGTACAAAAAGCCTGGAGAAATGTGCGTAAAATGACTCTTCCTTTGAACTAGGACACTTATACAATTTCCTATGCAAGTCATTTAAGTAATACTCCAAGAAATAATGTTATTTCTTGGTCTGTACAAACTACAAAGGAATTGAATTGTGAGTTACGAAAAGCAAGAAACAAAGGGTTTCCACTGTGCAGCCGTGAGGTTCAAGTCTTGAGTAGATATCTTGGTGCCAGAGTTTTTTTCTTTTTCATCACAGAATAATATAGTAATATACCATGCCAAGATAACTTGCAGTGCAAAGTTGTGCAAAATCAAGTGTCCTGAAAAATAAAGTCGGAACTTTTGCTGTGTTGGTGACAAAAATGAAGAATATTTGACCTGCAGAAAACTCAGATTCCTCCACTAAGCTGCCAAGATTGATTTGAACAATTTGTTTCTGTACTCCAAGGTTTAGTGCACAAGTGACGTATGTCTTCTAGGATTGATTTCCTTTATGTTTTTTGAGCAATTTTTGCAAGCATTGATTTACATCTCTTGTACTTTGTCAAAATAATTATGAGGCTACCAAGCTCCAGATAACGAGATGTGAAGCAGCGGTAAGTTGTTTGGAGCAGTGCGCGAAGCAAACAGTTGACAATGCCGTGAAAATGCTACCTAATTCTTCGAAAGGTTAAAGAAAGCTTTGCCAATCACGGAGCAAGCTCTACAACAATAATCTAAGAGAGACACTTTCTGATTATTTAATCTGATCACGCATTGACCTTTTCAAATTTAATACAGCATAGCTAATAGAGACATTAAACATGGTTAAGACTGACTCAATAATGGAAGATTACATCCATCAACAGGATGTATACTAAAGGATGAAGCAGCAACAAGTCACGGCTTGCTTGTTCATACTTTTTCCTCCTTAATCATCTTAACATCAGGAACGACAAGCCTTACATAGAAACCAATTGAGAACAAGTAAACATTGCCATGATTTCCAAAGAAACCTCCAAATTCACGACGTTCAAGTATCCCCGAATGTAACTCCATCTTCTGATCAGGGCGTCTGAATTTTGAACTGATTGTCATGTGGACCGCTTCGTGTTTACCTTGATTTGTATGAAACGTCAGAGAGGTAATATACTCATCGAATATCTCCATGCTTAACCCGGTCACAAACTCAGATTCATGCTTCAGCCTCACTGCAGGGTTGTGTAATCAAACGAATATATAGCACACATAAAGTAATAAGTTAGACAAAATAATGAGACTTACGATTCGGCTACTATAGCCAACTGCTGATGATCCGTATATTTTGGACATGGCCAGAGCTCCATTGTTGACGTATCCGAACTGGATGGACCTTACTCCCATTGAGTCAAATGAGACGATTATGTGTGAGATTATGTTGTTTCCCATCTCATCCCATTCGGTTTTATGACGTAAAGTTTTACAACCAATTGGCCCCATTCTAATCGTCTCCATGGACTTGCAACTAAGGTCTACAGAGAAAAGAGCATACAGAGGACAAATAAATAGGGCGAGCGTGTGGAGATTTATGGAGTCGTATTTATGGGTTGTGTGTATGGGAAGCAAGCAACGAAAAGTCCCAAAGTGGATTTAAGAAGCCTGGAGAAATGTGCTTGAGATGACTCTTCCTTTGAACTGAAACGGTTGTACTATTTACAGCTTCGTTTGGAATTCTAATAAACATAGGGAAACGCTCTATTATGTCTCATATAGGAAGAAAACGATCCAAGTTCGTTGAGTCATCAAAGATGACAAGAATGTGGCATTCATCCACCAAAGTACGTAGCTTCTAGTACAAAGCACAAAAGCAACGGAAAAAAAAAAAAAAAACTCAATAGTACTTAACCTCTTGCATGGAAGCAAACGAAAACGTTAATCAAAGGTTAATAAGAAACCGAATAGCTTTATTAAACTTGGAGAGTATCCTGTCTTTGAGTTTGGACTTACAAGGACGGCTGATTAACTTGGCAGGAAAACCATCGACGATCTTCGGGCTTTGATAATCAAGTCTCGTGGTTGTAGAATCCAACGGTTGGAAACTAATGAAATGGTGATCGACGGTGGCTGGGATTGCGTCAAGGCTGCTTGTATTGTGAGAGACATACATGCCAATGGATATCAGATAGCCGCCATATTTGAACTGGGAGAAAGACCCAAATAAACCACCAAACTCACTACGATCACGTATCCCCACATCAATTTCTCTCTTGCAGGTTTTAAGATACTCATATAGATTACAAAACGGTCCATGTTTCCTCTTGTTAGTGTGAAATGTCAAAGACGTGATTTTGTTTTCATAAAGGACTCCACTCAACGCAGTCACATATTCATCCTTTTCCAGTCTCACCTATATATATTTGCCTTACATATATCAATAGAGACAAAAATAAACTAAAAAACTATATATTGTAAACAACAAAATCTGAAGATTTCTGCTATGCTTTCATATAATGTGGAAAAAAGACTTGGTTTTCTAAGTATGGAAGAAAAAAAAAAAAAAAACTGAAGATTCTACCGAAACTTACTCTTTTGATGTGTTCACCTCCGGAGTAACCGTACTTTTGAGATTTGACGTGAGCTCCCTCATGAAAATAGATAAACTGAATAGATTTTATGCCAACGTCGTTGAAAGTAACATATATATTAGAGATCATGGTTTGTCCCTTCTCGTCCCAAATCTTATCGGAACTAAAAAGAGTTGACCCTATTGGTTCCAATTTTAACATCTCTGACTACTCTTTTCGCTGATAATCGTAATATAATATGTTCTTGACTTCTTGTGAGAGGAGGATACATATATACGTATAGGTAGAAAGGTTTACATAATTTCTCTAAAAAAACTTCCTAAATCAAAATATAAATATATAAACTTGAAAACAGTAAGTTTACTAAATTTAAGATTTAAACCAAAAATGTAAAACTCAATAATTTCCTAATCTCTTGTTCACTTTTTACTGTTAATCTTTTTTCTGTGCGTTCATTTTTTACCTTTAAGGCTATAATTCCCTAGATTCATCCAATGATATATTGATTTTATATGATAATAATAATCTTTGAAGCTTCTTTTGTCGGTTCTTTGCAAACAAGCCAGATGCCGAATTTTGGAAGATTTGTGACCAAAGTCTGAATTTTTCGTTTTGGAATGTGTTTAATACAAGCATTGGAGTTGACGTAATGATGTGATGATGTCTATTGGTTTCTAGATACCAAAACAACCGAAAAGCTTGGCAAACAAGACATCACTTAACAGTTTGAATTCTTGTTGAAATCCTTGTGGTGTTTATCGTGTGACCTCTAAAACACAATGTTCTTCATGTGTTGATCAATAAGGACTTTCATTACTCTGTTCTTATCAATTACGGAGATCCATTTTACAATTTCTTGAGCCAAGAGCATTGGCTATGTGATTCCAGCCATTGGTGATAGACTGATAGTAGTTCTTCACCTTGTCTAATCTATTTTGCTTCTTATCTCACAGAGAAATGGATTTGTCGGCTCAGGATGAGTCAAAAGAACGCTAGACTAGCCACGAACGATGCAGATATTTATTTGAGAATGCAAAAGCTCATTTTTGTCATCTCATATTTCATTTTAAATCATAGACAGTCGTTAAATAACAACTCATGAAAATAAGAAAGTTTTATTATTCTTTGGGAGTTAGATACTAGAAAGACGACAGTACGAGATTCCTCAATTTAAAAGCTACTTTATTTCAGGGTTCTGTTGAATGCTGCTACGAGGCGTTTCTTGATCTTCACGTTTAACCACCGCGTCGGACCTTGCAATGGGATTCACGTAAATACCAATCGATGAAAGATAGAGACCATTGTAAGACCCAAGCAACCACCCAACTCACGTCGATCACGGATTGGACTGGGCTTGGCCTTGACAGCTATAATTTTCTGTGACCGATTGAGTCAAGTTAAATAAATTATCTTTTTAATTTAACTGCGGTATTATTATAAGTCAAGAAACGTCCTACATCGAAAGCAACAAGATTTTCCTTGTTGTATATATAACGTTGGCTCACTGTTATACAACGTCGATCTCAGTAACGTGAGCTTGTAATCCGAGTGAGACATTCAAGCGACGGAAAAATTGGGTCTTGATGTTTCGGCCCAATTCAGGATTGAAGCAGTGGCCAATCTTTAAATAAAGAGGAATTCCCAATCTTGTAATTAACAAGATTGTAACATGTGGGGAAAAGGGTCTTTTTTGACGTATCGTTTCATTTGCTGGGTAAAATTAGGGATTTCTTCTTCTTCTTGCCGAATTCTCATTGTCGACATATCGAAAGACTGATAGTAGTTCTTCACCTTGTCTAATCTATTTCGCTTCTTATCTCACAGAGAACTGGATTTGTCGGCTCTGGATGAGTCCAACGAATGATGCATATATTTGAGAATGCAAAAGCTCATTTTGTCATCTCATATTTCATTTTAAATCATAGACATTCGTTAAAAACAACTCATAAAAAGAAGAAACTTTTATTATTCTTTGAGATTTATTAGAGATAGAAAGACGACAGTACGAGATTCCTCAATTTAAAAGCTACTTTATTCCAGAGGAAACTAAACAAGGCTACGAGGCGTTGTTTGGTCAACTCTTTTCACGTTTAACCACCGTGTCGGACCTTGCAATGGGACTCACGTAAATACCAATCGATGAAAGGAAGCTATCATTATGAGTCCCAAAGAAACCACCAAACTCACGTCGATCACGTATTGCCGGTTCAATTTCTATCTTGGAACAACTTGCACCAAAATTATCGCCTGAACATCCAATCGGCCCGTGCTTCCCACGGCTAGTGTGAAATGTCAAACTTATGATTCTTCCACTCGGTCCTAAAATGCCACTCAATCCAGTTACATATTCATCTTGATTCAGTGTCACCTGCGTATCAGAGACTTCATTCACCTCACAGGAGATAACGAAAGAAGGAAAAAAACTTATTACCGATACAAAACTTACAGCTCGAAAACTTCTCTGAGGGTAGGAGGGACCATGCATTCCAGATAGGACTAGAGCTCCATCCTCCAAGTAGCCAAACTGAATAGATGTTATGAATTCGTTGAAAGAAACGAATATATGAGAGATCATTGTGCGTCCCTTCTCGTCCCATCGAGTGTGACCACCTGACACTTCTCTTCCAACTTGTCCTGCCCTTATCATCTCTATATTATTAAAGCAAGATTATACTCTGTTTCACATAAGATACTCTGTCTCGCCCAAAACCCAAAGAGTCGTCAAGACTTTTATTTACGGAGTTCATTGGGACCAAACTAGACAATTTTCCAGGTACATCAATGAAAACTCTTGAAAATTGTGCTTAAGAAGACTCTTCGTTTGACTAAAACCCGTTTTACAATGTTACGACTAGTCCACTATGCACCAGGGAAAATAAACAAAAGGTTTTCCATTGGACTTCTCAAGCCGGTGCATTGGTGAAGGAAGGATCAGGCCCTTGATGAAACCTTGGGGTCGGTCTCAACTAGTTTTTGGTCTTCGAACTTGTCTATAGCCATTTGAAGCTCGTCCGTGCCACCAACAGCCCTCATTGTGTAAAAATACACCCCAAGAACAAAAGCTGTCAAGCCTCCCGCTACAACAACGTTCTTGCTTTTTGGGCCAAGAAAACTCAAGAATCCCGCCATTGTTTCAAAGTCTTTAAACCTGTGAGATTCAAGAAAGTGTAAAAACGCTTCATAAGTTAACCATCTTACTCATGTATAAGATGCCAGAAATCAGATCTATTAGCTCGACAGTCACGGAAACGAGCATAACTAGAGAGAACTTTGACACATGCATGTATCTACCAACTCGCAGAATGATTCCCAAAAACAACCTAACTGCATACCACTTCGAAGCCTCTGTGAAGTCGATTTTGTTCATATGATGTAATAATGTAAATAGCAATCCCAAACAAATCAAAAATGAATTTTCATTCCGTTATTGCACATAATGCAGAGAGCAACAGCATCAACTGATGATAGTCAAGCCACGGGAGAGAAGATTGCAAATCATTCCAGTAGAGAAAGCTTGTTTCTTTTGCATTATAATGGAGACCCTAAGATTTCATATTTTCATGTTTACTGAGCCACAGGCCAGACGATACGCATAAAAGAATGTCCATAAGACTTATTTGTTGTCGGAGAAGATATTTTCACAGTTTAGAAACAAGTCTCTTGTCCTCTAAGCATATATAAAATTTTCCGGTGGTAAGAGTATCCGGAGGAAACAAGACAAGGTCAGAGATGATTGAAGCAGCCTCTTCGGGCGTGAAATTTCCTTGTCATTGACGTACCAGTGAAACCAGGACAAAAACAATTGACACAAACCAACATAAGAAAAGATAAAACACAATCAAGTAATTTTCATCAAAAGATGTTGAATTTGTGCAGCCATTTTTGCAATCATGTGATTGAGAAAAGAATACATATTGAACCCAAGATCAAAATTTACACAAGACAGTAATGCGTAGTTTATTTTACGCAAGGTTACTCAGAGAACCTAAAACACTAAAGAGTCGAGAAACAGTAGCTGGCAAGATGATCTAAAGCAAGGAAACAATTCAAAGCGAATGAGAATGGAAATAGAATCAAACCTATATCACTTGTTCAATGCCGTGTTTTCAATAAAGAGAAGAGAAGCAAGTGAGTGAAAAGCAATCAGTTACCTTTAAAGAGAGCACCTGCACCTGAATATCCTAGTAGCAATGGAACCTATGAGCAAAATCAATATATGAGAAACCCAGAAGTAAATGAGCGGAGTCCGAAGCCTCCCTGCATAGAGATATCATCAACCCAGGTTTATTTCTAAGATACCTGAGGACATATAGCTACAAGGACCTATTGCTGAATAGAACCTTATGCAGCTAGGATGCATATTGCATAATCTTAATCATATTGCAAAATGTCTGTATCAATTGGTAGACAATAAAATCGCACAATCAAGCTCTAAAACAATGACATCTCATGAGTCATGACTGATTTTGAATAGCATCAAGAACAGTGAAGCTAAATAATAACTGAAGAAGCGATAGTCCTCAATCACAAATGGGCTTTAAACAACCATTACAATCTAAGAGGAATCATACTTAGAACATCATAAACTGAAGCTCATGGATTAAAGGTAGTCATGAAAAGGTAACTGAAGGGAAAATGAGTCATGGGTTGGCTCTTACCAACAATTATGTCGGGAATCAAGTAAAATCCAAGAAGTTCAAGCTGCAAAAACAACAACCAGAAGATTAGAAATTCTGAAAAGGGATCTCAATGACCGCTACTATTCTCTCTAACATCAAAAGGAAATCGTTGAACTGTAACTCTAGCTCGACCTCTGGAAATCCTTGACTTCTCAATGATTCAAACAATTATGGAGAAACTAAATGAACAATGACAAGTGACCCACCTAACCAATAGATTGATCCACCATATTACGAGATAGTTTCGCTAAACGATCAATCAACAGTTACGAAAGGATAGAGGTATAGAGAAAGAGATGACCTGAGACGGAGACGAAGGAAGAAGACGAAGACGAAGGGACGAAGTGAAGACGGAGACGAAGCTCGTTCAGAGACGGAGACGAAGACGAAGCTCGTTTTGTTATCTTAGGGTTAGGGGCATTTCACTGTTATTTTCAGAAAAAAATAAGGGTATTTTTGTCTTTTGAATATTTTAAACGCTGCCGCCGCTCGCTAAACGCTAATTTTTCTTAGCGTTCAAAATTTCGAACCGCTGGCCGCAGCGTTCAACCACTGCGTTTGGCCACAGCCTTGTGCGGCATCAAAATGAACAACACGAGAACCGCTTGTCGCAGCCACTGGCGTCGGCGGCTGTAAAACGAACAGGCTCTTAGGACTCGACTGGTTTAAACGCAGCAGTTGCGGCTGCGGTTGCGGGAGTTTACGGATGCGGATTGTTGCGGTTAATAGCGTTTTATAGCGGTTTATGCGAATGGTATAACGGTTCAAAATTGTTGCGTTTGCGGATGATTTTCGACTGGTTTTACCAGCGGATGCAAAAACAAATTATGAAAAATAGAATATTTATTATTATTATAAACATATAAAAATAATTTGATCAACATAAATAAAAAAACAATAAATGATAATTAAAAAATAAATTCATGACCTGATTATTATTTCATGATTATTAGTCTTTGCCCGTCGTAACGCCGAGCCAAAACAATGGATACTATAAAACTTGTTATTTGCATCATAATGGAGCCCACTGAGCTACATATCATATGCATATAGCTTCCTGACGAAAATTAAACTCATAGCAGAAACAAAACCCTAAACCCTACATTGATTGGCACAATTTTCTACTGGGGTCCTTTCATCTTTGCCAACAAGTCAAGATGCCAAATTTTGAAATGTGTGATCAAAGTATGAACTTTCCAATATGAAATGCGACTGAAAAAAGCATAATTAGTGTAGAGTATTGAGCCTCTCTTTTGCACGGAATATATGTTTGTTCTTGAGCAAGAAAGTAAAAGACACAGAGATTTAACGAGTTCAGACCACGATGTGTGATCCTACGTCTCGGCCTGGAGTTTTTCCAGTAATCCACTATATCACAGATTACAAGCTTTTAGGTTTCTCTCTGCCTCCTTCTAAAACCTAGAGGAAATCAGAAATTTTGTGTTAACCCTAATTCCCCACATGCTTAGCTTTATATACTAAGTCAATTACAAAGATAAGACGGTTTAAACCAAAACCGAAGCCCAAAGAAAACAAACCCGTTTCCTAGTGACTACCTTGTCGCGGGCCTAGTTATAACTCAATGATTTTCATCACCAAAGCCCAACAAATCTCCACCTTGATGACAATCACTCCAGAGTATAACATCTTCATCTTTGCATCCATGTGAAACTCCAGACAAACCAGCACCTTAGTGCTCTTCTAAGCCGAGAAAACTCAAGGCTTTCTCAAACTTATCCACTGGAAGAACCTTTGTCAACATATCAGACGGATTCCTCTCTGTAGTGATCTTGGACAACTTCACGTCACCGGAAGCAACTATATCCCTGATGAAATGCATCCTTCTTCTAATATGCTTTGTTCTCTCATGATGAACGTTGTTCTTGGCTAAACTCAAAGCACTCTGAGAATCACACCAGATCTCCACCGAGTCTTGTTTGAAACCGAACTCTTCAGCCAAACCCATTAGCCAGATAGCTTCTTTCGTAGCTTCCCCCAACGCCATGTACTCTGCCTCTGTCGTAGACAGTGCAACCACCTATTGAAGACTCGACTTCCAACTAATCACACTTCCACCAGCGGTGAAAACATATGCTGAAATAGATCTACCTCTGTCCAGATCCGACGAAAAATCAGAATCACAGAAACCTTCAACCTTAAACTCCTTGTTCTTCCTGAATACAATCTTCAGATCCTGAGTACCCTTCAAATATCTTAGTACCCACTTCACTGCTGACCAGTGAACCATACTCGGCTTGCTCATAAACCTACTCACTAAGCCAACAGCATATGCTAGATCACACCTAGTTCCCAGCATCGCATACATGATACTTCCAATAGCATTAGCATATGGAATATCATCCATAATTGTCTCAGCTTCATTATCTTTGACAGCAGACAACTTAAAGTACGAACCTATAGGTGTTGAAACAGATCTAGACTCATCCATATTGAATACCTGAAGAATCTTCTTGATATACCCGGATTGAGACAAAGTAAGAACTCCACCTTCACGATCCCTCTCAATATCCATACCAAGAATTCTTCTCGCAGCTCCTAGGTCTTTCATCTCGAACCTACTGCTCAACAGATCTTTCACAGTCTGTATCTCTTTCATGTCCTTTGAAGCAATTAACATGTCATCAACATACAAGAGTAGGTAGATAAAACACTTATCTTTACTCTCCTTTATGTAGACACAGTGATCGACATCGCTCCTTTTGAACCCATGACTAATCACAAACTGATCAAAACACTTGTTCCACTGCCTTGGAGCTTGCTTTAGTCCATACAACGCCCTTTCCAACAAGCAAACATAGTCCTCTTTACCTTTCACCACAAAACCTTCTGGTTGCTCCATATAGATCTCCTCTTCAAGCAAACCATGAAGAAACGCAGTCTTAACATCAAGCTGCTCCAGTTCCAGATCTAAATTTGCAACAATAGATAGAAAAAACCTGATAGAAACATGTTTCACTACTGGTGAAAACACATCTTGATAATCAATACCCTCTCTCTGAGAATATCCTTTGGCCACCAACCTGGCCTTATATCTCGGTTCTTCCACTCCTGGTATACCCGGCTTTAACTTGAATACCCACTTGCAGCCAATAACTTTTCTTCCTTTGGGTCTCTTAACCAGCCTCCAGGTTTTGTTCTTATTAAGAGAAACCATCTCTTCATTCATACCTCCATTCCAGAAAGTTTATCCCTACTTTCAACAGCTTCCTGATAGTCCCTTGGTTCTTCAGAACTCATCTCAACAGCAGCTATTAAGGCAAAACTTGCCAAATCATAATCATTGAAACGGTCAGGCAGCCTTGTTTCTCTTATAGTCCGATCTCGAACCAACTGATAGTCATTCTGAGGTATATCATCTGATTCTGAATCTCCAACAACTCCACCTCAAGATGAATCTTCACTTTGATCTTCAGAAGCCGGAACTGTCAATTCAGACGGGGGGTTGTCGATCGTCACCAATAGGTGTGTCGATCGACACCTTCTCTGCGACCCGGTGTCGACCGACACCAATAGGTGTGTCGATCGACACCGTTTCTGGGCTCGGGTTCTCCAGCGTTTTTCTGACCCAGAAACTCCTTCCTTCAAGTCTTTGAACACTTTATCTTCAACAAAGACTACATTCCTGCTTATCGTGCATCTTTCTTCATCCAGGAGCCACACCTTGTACCCTTTGACTCCTTCTGGATAGCTTATGAAAATTCCCTTCATAGCTCTTGGTTTTAACTTCCCTTGATCTACATGCACATAGACCAATGACCCAAATCTTCTAAGATGCTTATAACCTGGCTTTCTTCCCATCCATAGTTCTTCAGGAATATTGCCATCTAAGGCCGATGAGGGGCTTCTATTTATTTGGTACACAGCTGTGCTAACCGCCTCAGCCCAGAATTCTTCTCACAAGCCACTCTCATCAAGAATACAACGCACTTTCTCCATTATTGTTCGATTCATGCGTTCAGCTACTCCATTCTGCTGTGGAGTATATGCACATGTCATGTGCCTCTCAATCCCATGCTGCTTGCAAAACTCATTGAAATCCTTGTTCACGAATTCCAACCCATTGTCTGTTCTCAGACACTTCACCTTCTTGCTGACTTGATTCTCAACCAGCTTCCTCCATTCACAAAACTTTGTGAAGGCTTCACTCTTAGTAGACAAGAAGAATACCCACACTTTTCTAGTGTAATCATCAATGATAGACAGAAAATACTGCTTACCAGACAAACTTAGAGTAACAGATGGAGATCCCCACAGATCTGAATGAACATATTTCAGTGCTTCCCCAGAATTGTGCTTCCCAACGTTGAAGCTCAGCTTTTTATGCTTTCCCATTACACAACTCTCACAGAAATCCATCTCTCCAATTCTCCTCTTGTCAATGATGCCCCTTTTTGCCAGGATCATCAGATTCTTCATGCTCATGTGTCCCAACCTTCTATGCCATAATACTGTTTCATCGCAAGCAGGTTTCCTGGAAACACTAATGTTTGACTGTCCTGTCACAGTCTCTCCATCAAGCAAATACAAAGAACCACACAGTGAACCTTGAAGACCCATCTTCCCGTTCTTATAGAACCTTGTCTTTCCTTTGCCTCCAGCATGATCAAACCCAAGCTTATCTAACGTACTTGTAGATATTAAATTTCTCTTCAGCTTAGGAATATACCTGACATTTGTCAATGTCTTCACCGTGCCACCATATGCCTTGATATTGATAGAACCTATTCCTTTAACCTCAACAGAATAGTCGTCCCCCAGTAGCACTTGTCCAGAGTTGAGCTCCTCGAACTTATCAAACCAGTCTCTCCTTGAGGTCATGTGATATGAACAACCCGAGTCAATCACCCACCTCTCATGATGCCAGCTTTCTGAGACTGTTAATGCATCTACTCCTGCTGATTGATCAATGACCACTGCTGCCTCACCATCATCATCATTGCCCATGCGCTTTTTCCTAGCATAACAATCAGTCTTCTTATGTCCTTCCTTCTTGCAGTACCAGCAGGTGATTCTTGATCCCGATTTTGACCTGCTTCTGCTTCTATCACCGGCCACATATGCTTCACCAGCTTTCTGAGAAGTTGATATTCCCAGTGCCTTGAGCTCAGTCTCCTTAGATCTCGCTGCATTTATCACATCATCAATAGAGATAGATTCTCTACCATACTTCAATGTCTCCTTCATGGAGTCATACTGTGATGGTAATGAACTGAGCAATAGAATTGCCTGCACCTCATCCGCAACTGTAACCTTCACACTAGCTAACTCTGAAATAGTCTTCAAGAAGTCATCGACATTCTGATCAATTAACTTTGATCCATCCATCTTAAATGTATAAAACTGATACAGAAGATGAATTCTACAAGGTAGAGTTTTGGTATTATATAACCTTTCTAGTGCAGCCCAAAGATCACGTGCTGTTGTGCACTCCTCTGTTTTCCTGAGGACATGATCTCCTAGATGGAGAGTCAACATGTTCATAGCATTCTCAGCTCGTTCCTCTCTCTTAACTTCTTCTTCTTGAAGTCTTTTTGCGAAATCCTCTTCAGACTCGTCCTTTTTCTTTACCAGACTTTTAGGCTCTTTTGCAGGTGTTGATAATTCATCCTTCAAACCTGCAAGTGAAATATGAGCCATCATCCTTCTTTTCCACAAGGAGAAATCTCCTTGCCCATCGAAGATCGCCATCTTCACCTTCGAAGTCTTCTTAGAATCCATCACGCCTTAATTTATCTATGTTCAGACACGGTGTGTGATCCTACGTCTCGGCCTGGAGTTTTTCCAGTAATCCACTATATCACAGATTACAAGCTTTTAGGTTTCTCTCTGCCTCCTTCTAAAACCTAGAGGAAATCAGAAATTTTGTGTTAACCCTAATTCCCCACATGCTTAGCTTTATATACTAAGTCAATTACAAAGATAAGACGGTTTAAACCAAAACCCAAGCCCAAAGAAAACAAACCCGTTTCCTAGTGACTACCTTGTCGCGGTTACTCCAAGCTCTAACAACCTCTTCACCACCGCAAAACATATCCCTTGTTTTGCTCCGGTGACCAGGGCTACAGTTTCTTGTGACCACCATCTTCACCGTATATCATACGTCCGATATTAGTTTAATTATACGTCTTCTCGATATTAAACGATCAAAGGAGGATCAGTCGACTCTCGCTCTAACTGTGGGGGAGAACATGACTGATAATCAAGAAAATGAGAAAACTCAAGAGATTACGGCTGAAACAGATACAGAACCTAAAACCGTAGAGGAATCCACGGAGGAGAATCAAAAAAAGGAGAAAACCCAAGGGAAAATGGCCACAATAGTTCCAGAACCAAAAATCGCAGAGGAGACTGGCTCTGAGAATAAAGCAACAGACACCGAAGAGGAAGAATGGTTAACGGTGACACCAGGAAAGGCAGGCAGATCTCCCGATAAAGCCAAAAAGAATTTTGAGTTTGGACAAGTCTCCACCCTTTCTAAATCAAAATTTGAGGTCCTCGGTTCTACAGACAAGGAGGAAGGGGAAATCTTGGATACAGAGTTGATTACAGAGAAGGAGATCCTCAACAAAACAACTGACAAGGTTGCAGTGAAGTTGAGGGGGAGGATTTTACGGAGACATTTGCTCATGTGGCTAAGATGACCACTGTTCGGAGTTTGTTGAAGATCATTGCTGTTAACAAGTGGGAGGTTCATCAGATGGATGTTCACAACGCTTTTCTCCATGGTGATCTTGAGGAGGAAGTGTATATGAAGCTTCCGTTGGGATTTCGACATAAAGATCCGAACAAGGTATGTCGTCTTCACAAGTCTTTGTACGGACTTAAGCAAGCCCCTCGTTGTTGGTTCGCCAAACTCACTACTTCGTTGCGCGAGTATGGATTCACGCAGTCATACTCGGAATACTCTCTCTTTGTTTACACTCGTGATGATATCGAGATACGGGTGCTTATTTATGTTGACGACTTGTTGATCTACGGCAATAATTCAGCTGCATTGGCTTCTTTCAAAGACTATTTGGGAACCTGTTTTCGTATGAAAGATCTCGGAAAATTGAAATATTTCCTTGGTCTTGAGGTTTCCCGTAATGATGAGGGTATTTTCTTATCGCAACGGAAGTATGCTCTAGACATTGTTGCAGAGACAGGGATGCTTGGATCGAAACATGTTTCCTTTCCCATGGAACAAAACATTGATTTTGCTAAGGATACGAGTCCTTTCTTATCCAATCCTGTGCTGTACAGATGTCTTCTTGGCAGTCTCATTTATCTTCTTATCACACACCCTGATATTGCCTACTCGGTGCATATTCTTTCACAGTTTATGCAAACACCACGTGAGGGACATTGGGAAGCTGCTTTACGGATTGTTCGGTTTCTCAAAGCTACCGCCGGTCAAGGAATCTATATCGTGCTGATTCCGACTTGACTCTCACTGCTTATTGTGACGCAGATTGGGCCTCCTATTCCCTCTCTCGTCGTTCTCTTAGCGCGTATGTTATGTTTTTTGGGGGGTTCTCCGATTTCTTGGAAGACTAAGAAGCCGGACACCGTCTCCCGTTCATCGGCTGAAGCCGAATATCGCTCTATGCGGAAGGCTTTTGATGAGATTCTGCATTTACGACAGCTCTTGCAGGAACTTGGTTTCCCGCACAAGGACGCGGTTCGTCTCTTCTGTGACAGTCAAGCTGCTATACATATCGCCGCCAATCCGGTCTTTCATGAACGCACCAAACATGTTGAATCTGATTGTCATGCGGTGCGTGATGCTGTTTTGGATGGGACAATAGCTACGCCTCATATTGGTACCGAAGATCAAATTGCAGACCTTCTCACCAAAGCATTGGGTCGACAACAATTTGAGCGTTTAGTGTCCAAGTTGAGCATTATCAATCTTCATGTTCCAACTTGAGGGGGAATATTGGGCTGGATACAGGCCCGATACGATTAAGTGTACTACGTGTTATACACGTCTAGGTTTAGCCGTCCTTGGGGTTTGTATATATACGATTGTAAATTGTCTCCAAATGAATAAGGAAGCATATTCAATTATTCTGTCAGAATCCCACAGAGGCTCCGATTGGTATTACAAGAAGAGCTATTAGCTTGCAGTAAAAATTATATAGTAGAAACAATAGATTTATGTGGTGAATTTGCAGTAAAAGTATGAATTATTATATTTGTCAAGATAATTCAACGGTAACTTTTTTGATATATAACTTGCAATATGTATTAAAATAAAAAAATATTATTGTTAATAATAATATTTATTAAAAATTTAATAATAAAATAAATTATAAAAATGAATATATATTAAATTAAACATTAAAAATACTTAATTTATGGATATGTAGTTATGTACTAATAAGGAAAGTTACGTCTATGTATATATTTATATATATATATTTTTTTTTCTGTGTATGCAAATTTTTAACTATCAAATAATTAATTATTATAATCAGATGAACAAAATTCTGTTCAAATAGTTTAAATGAAAAAAGTAGAAATTCTTTTTGACTAAAAAATAACTAACTGTATAGTATTATTGAAAATGTTTCTTTAATTAACAAAAAAATAAACGTGAACAGTATATTTTAGTAGAAAAAGTAGTAGCTCAACCTCTAATACATGAGATTTTTCTTGAGGTTGAGTTAATTTTTGAGTTAACAATTTTATAAAAGACATAATTTGAAATTGTAATACAATTATAATACATTGTAACTCAAACTCTAATGCCAAAAACTAAAAAATATTTACTCGTTGGTAACATTTGTTAGTTTTCTCAATAACTCAAGCTAAATCAAGTCTAATAAATGGTTGTTACGCGTGAAATACAATTGTAAAATCAACCAATTTTCGCTGCGAAAATTATCTATATCTAAATCCTAGAATCCTCAAAAAATTTCAAATACAATCATTTGAGATAAGCATTAAAGTTCAAGTTCAATTGTATACAAAATCTCTAAATCTAATTTTTTTCTAAGTAGATATTTTGCTGTCTAAGAAAGTTCAAGAAATCAATAACATGTACTTTTGTGTATATCAATTAACCTAAATTCAAATTTTAAGTCGCGAATCTAGAATCAGCATTAAACAAAATTTGTATGAAGAACTCTCATGATAACCCTACCATATTCAATTAAATCTAACAATCCATGTTTGACTTGAATAACTCTAAACCGGACAAGCAGCTCAAGCATGATCAATGAAACATAAATTATAGATGAAAATGAGTGAATAAGAGAAATCAATAACAGAAGTAAAAAGGTTCGAATTCTTCTCTCAGATGACCAAAATATGAGAATTGTCTCCTCATAAGCGTAAATCAAAACAATGACTTTAAACTCTATTCATAATGGTCTAAAAATCCTAAAATATGGAAAAACAATTCTCGAAACTCATTGTAAATAATGGAAATTTTTGGGCCAATTTCTTTTTCTTCAAAAAGCTTAGAAAACGCTTGATGAAATAACCCTCACAAATAGATGTCGATTGACACATATCCTCTTATGTGTCTATGACTTCAACTTTTTCTGCATCTTCTCTCTTTTGCTCCAAAAATGCTTTATAATTTCCAATTAAGTTCCAAACATACTTGTATATGCAAAGACTATAAAAGACACAAAAACACCAAAGAAAACTATACATACAAGACCTATATCATAGTCAAAAACCCATAAAAACTATGATATTTCAAGTCGAAACCTGATTTGCTGATTTTTAAAATGACCTTAATTTAAACAATTAAAATTTTATGTATAAATAATGTTATTGGTATTTTCTTTTCGTATAAAATTTTAAATTTTATTTTTTTAAAAACAGTTTTAATTCTATTTTTAATTATATATAAATTAATTAACAGTATTTTATAAAAACAGTTTATATATAAGATTTACAACAAATTAGCAACAATAGACGAGCTATCTTGCACTACAAGAAACACGGTATTCGGCGACTGTTGTTTAAGGCTTTACCGTCGGTTCTTCATCGACACAATGTCATTTACGACGGTTCCATAACCATCTTCTTTGTCTCCGACGCAAGCTTCTATCACATCGAATGCCCAACCGACGCATATACTAACGACGGAAGCTTACTACGCTAAAAAACCGACACACCTATTCTTTGTATCACCTAAACAACCGACACATTCATCCGACGCATTCATCCATTCTTTGTATCACCTAAACAACCTACGCATTCACTCATTCTTTTGACACAAACCTAGCTTATATATTACCTGGTTTATCAAGCCTAGCAACAATATCAATAGCAACAATATCAAGAAACTAAACAGAAACCAAAAATATCAATATCAAATTCATTTAACCATTCAATGTATCAAATGAACCTGTTTTACATAGTAGTACTTATAAGTTGTATTGCAAACATAACATTTCGGATTCAGCGGCCTTAAGCCACTTTTCGGAGCCATGGCCCATCATTGCTTCTTCGAAAGTCGTAGGTTCGTCACTGTCAATGATCAAGAGATCATGATAATTAGTCACAAGAAATCCATATCTCTCGGGCTCGTGACAAATCCTTTCGGATCTGCGAACTTCAGGCACCACATGCGTGGATTCTACAACTCTTTGTAGATACAGCCGCTTGTTGGAATGTTCTGAAATCAATTGTACTAACTCTTGTCGATGTCGTAATGTCGAGGTTCGACAATCGTATAATATTAGGTGGTTATAATGTTTTGCTAGAAACCGCTTATAATCTATAGATTGAGAATCTATTACTAATACTATATGGTCCTACAAAGTCACATACCTAAGCAAACTAGATCAATAACATACTGGGTTTTATATTAATTATTATATATATATATATGAGTGCGTGAGACAATTAGTAAGACTAATAATTATCTCTTATTGGAAGAGCTAATTACGTACATATATATATAACTTGGGCTTGGCCCAATAATTAATGTTATTAGGTTTTGTGTGTATATAAAGTTAACGTAATGACGTTTAATAATAATCAGAGAAAACACAGCCGCAAAACCTATAAACCCTAGCGACTAAGCATTCGTCTATTATGAGATTTAATCTCGACGGCAATAGCATCCCGTTCCGATCCAGTTTGTGTGCGTGTGGATACCGGTATAGGCACGACGTTTGGAGTGCTCAACAACCTCGGTTTGTTCTTATTTTATTTCCGCTGCAGAATATCCAGGTATATTCAAAACTCTAAGATCTAGATTTATTTCAGTATTTGCATGAGATCTTGGCTATTGAATTCATAGGTTGTTTTATAAAGTGTTACAAACCTGTATGATTTCCTTCAGTGGCATTAGAGCTTACGTGCATAGTATTGAAAGGAATGCTTGGGAGAAACATTCCAATGATGTGGTCGATGTAAGTTATCTCATGCTAGCTACCATGAAATCGGACTTGCAGAATCAATATGAGAACATGGTGTCGCCAGTTGAGATGATCATTAGCCTGAAAGGAATGTTTCAGGAGCAAGCACGAACTGAGAGATACCAAACGGTTAAATCTCTCATTGAGTGTAAGCTACCAAAGGATTGTCTAGTTAGCCCACATGTCATTAAGATGATGGGTTATATTGATAACATGGCAAAACTGGATTGTCCCCTTAGCCAAGAGTTGGCTATAGACATCATTCTGCAGTCCTTGCCGTCAAGTTTTGATCAGTTTGTTATGAACTATAACATGAACAACATGACAAAGTCCTTGACGGAGCTGCATGGCATGCTCAAGACAAATGAGCCAAACATCAAGAAGGGCACTCCTAATGTACTTTTGGTACAAGGGGGTAAAAGGTTTAAGAAACAAGCTAAAAACAAGGGAAAGGCCAAGGCAGTCCAGATTGAGAATCATGACAAGTCTGAGTCTTCTTCCAAGTCCAAACGCGGCCCTACTGATGCTGATAAGTGCCATTACTGCAATAAGTCTAGGCATTGGAAGAGAAATTGCAAAGAATATCTGGGAGATCTAAAGAACTCGAAGAAGACGTTTGAAACGACTTCTCCAGGTATTTATGTTATAGAAGTAAATATTACTACTTCAGGTTCTAACTCTTGGGTATTGGATACCGGCTGTGGCGCTCATATTTGTACGAATATGCAGGGTCTAAGCAACAGTAGAACGCTGGAAAAGGGACAAGTGGACCTGCGTGTTGGAAATGGAGCAAGAGTTGCTGCATTAGCCGTAGGAACATATCGTTTGTCTTTGCCGTCAGGCTTGGTTTTAGAATTGAATAATTGCTACTATGTACCTGCTATAAGCAGAAACATCATTTCTATTTCTGTTTTGGATTTAGAAGATTTTCATTTTTCGATTAAAAACAAGTGTTGTTCTTTTGATCGTAATGAAATGTTTTATGGTAGCGCTCCATTAGAGAATGGGCTTTATATTCTTAACCAATCTTTACCTGTCTATAACATAAGTACCAAACGGTTAAAAACCAATGACTCGAACCCCACTTTTGTCTGGCATTGTCGTTTGGGCCACATCAATGAGAAAAGGATTCAGAAGCTCCATAATGATGGGCTTTTAGACTCATTTGATTTTGAATCATTTGAGAAGTGTGAACCCTGCTTATTGGGCAAAATGAAAAAGGCCCCTTTCAACAAATTCAATGAAAGGGCCGGTGACCTGTTGGACCTTATACATACTGATGTGCGCGGCCCAATGAGTGTTAGTGCTAGAGGAAACTTTCAGTACTTCATCACATTTACTGATGACTTGAGTAAATATGGTTATGTCTATCTAATGAGACATAAATCGGAATCCTTTGAAAAGTACAAAGAGTTCCAAAATGAAGTACAGAATCAACTTGGCAAATGTATCAAAGCTCTTCGATCAGATCATGGAGGTGAGTACTTAAGCTAAGAGTTCAGTGATCATCTGAGTGATTGTGGAATTGTTTCACAACTCACTCCACCTGGAACACCTCAATGGAACGGTATGTCTGAAAGGAGGAATCAGACTTTATTAGATATGGTCCGATCGATGATGAGTCAAGTAGATCTTCCATTGTCCTTCTGGGGATACGCTCTAGAAGCGTCTGCGTTTACGCTGAACAGAGTTCCATCAAAATCAGTTGAAAAAACGCCATATGAGATGTGGACTGGAAAAGTTCCAAGACTGTCTTTTCTTAAAATTTGGGGTTGTGAAGCTTATTTCAAGCTGTTGATATCTGATAAGCTTGTACCCAAATCTGATAAGTGCTACTTCGTTGCTTATCCTAAGGAAACCAAGGCTTACTACTTTTACAACCGATCCGATAACAAAGTGTTTGTTGCTCGGAACTGCGTTTTTCTTGAGAGAGAATTTCTTTCCAAGAAAAACAGTGGGAGTAAAGTACAACTCAAAGAAATTCGAGAATCACTGGAGCCTGCTCAAGCTGTCCAGGAAGAGCAGCGGCTGGGTCTACAAAGAGTTGTAGAATTCGCGCCTGTGGTGCCTGAAGTCCGCAGATCCGAAAGGATTCGTCGCGAGCCCGAGAGATATGGATTTCTTGTGACTAATTGTCATGATCTGTTGATCATTGACAGTGACGAGCGTCCGAGTTTCGAAGAAGCAATGATGGGCCCTGACTCCGAAAGGTGGCTTAAGGCCGCTGAATCCGAAATGGGATCCATGTCATAGAACCAAGTATGGACTTTGGGTGATTTACCTGATGGTGTAAAAGCCACTGAGTGTAAATGGGTCTTCAAGAAGAAGATCGATGTGGATGGAAACGTTCAAATTTACAAAGCTAGGTTGGTGGCAATAGGTTTCAAACAAGTTCTTGATGTTGACTATGAGGAAACCTCTTCCCCAGTCGCTATGCTTAAGTCTATTCAGATTCTCCTAGCAACAACCGCTCATCATGATTATGAGATTTGGCAAATGGACGTGAAAACAACTTTCCTTAATGGAATTCTGGAAGAGGATGTGTACATGACACAACCTCCAGGTTTCATTGATCCTAACGATGTTGGGAAGGTGTGTAAGCTTCATAAATCCATTTATGGATTGAAGCAAGCATCTCGGAGTTGGAACCTTCGCTTTGATGAAGCAGTTAAAAATTTTAACTTCATCAGAAACGAAGAGGAACCTTGCGTTTACAAGAAGACTAGTGCGAGCACAGTTGCATTTCTCGTATTGTATGTAGATGACATATTTCTCATCGGAAACGATATTCCGTTACTTCAGTCTGTAAAGGATTGGCTCGGAAGTTGTTTCTCGATGAATGACATGGGCGAAGCCGCCTATATTCTTGGAATAAGAATCTATAGAGATAGATCGAAGAGGTTGATTGGACTGTGTCAGGATACTTATATTGATAAAGTCCTGCACTGGTTCAACATGCATATTTCCAAGAAGGGCTTGCTTCCGATGTCTAATGCATTACTCTCAGCAAGACGCAGTGTCCTTCGACACCTGCTGAGCGAGAGCGCATGAGTAGGATTCCGTTTGCTTCTGCGATGGGATCCATCATGTATGCCATGCTCTGTACTCGTCCAGATTTTGCTTGTGCTTTAAGCATGATGAGTCGATACCAATCTGATCCCGGTGAGAGTCACTGGACTGCCGTCAAGACAATCCTGAAGTATTTAAGAAATACTATGGATAAGTTCTTAGTGTAATGAGAAAGTGATGAGCTTGTAGTGAGTGGCTATACGGATGCTAGTTTTCAGACAGATAAAGACGATTTTCGATCACAATCTGGTTATGTCTTCTGTCTAAATGGAGGTGCAGTCAGTTGGAAGAGTTCCAAGTAGACCACCGTGGTGGACTCCACGACCGAGGCTGAATACATCGCTGCTTCTGAAGCGGCGAAGGAGGCTGTTTGGATTAGAATGTTCAGTATTGAGCTTGGTGTGATTCCTAGCATTTCTGAACATGTGGCTTTGTCTTGTGACAACAATGGAGCCATAGCTCAGGCAAAGGAGCCCAGATCACACCAGAAATCTAAACACATAGAGAGGAGATATCATCTGATTCGTGATATCATTGAGAGAGGCGATGTGAAGATCAGCAGAGTTCCGACAGACGAGAATGTCGCTGATCCTCTGACTAAGCCACTCCCACGGCCTAAGCATGAGAGTCGTGCTGCTGCTATAGGCATTAGAATTCTCAAGTAGTAATCTTGTTTTTAGTGGGAGTTATCTTATTTACGTTTTGATGTTCATGTAAACATATATTTGGTTATGTTTTATTTAATGAAATTGTTTCAGTATTATTAATTATGTTATTAAATAATGGTCCCAAAGTAATTTATAGCACTCTTATAGATCATCAAATAAGTGATTTGATCATGAAACTCTATAAGTGATAGATGACATAAATTATATGTGTCCTTAGTCGAGGTTATTAAAGTAGGACAATAATAACCGCGAGAGGCTAGTATGTGAGTGACTGATGGCTACGTTTCATGGAGTCATTGATATGAGTATCAAATCAGTCGCATAGATATGTGTTAGAGAACACAGTATCGGACATGACCCGTTAATGAGAACTCTACAAGATTGTTATATGAGTGTCATAAGAGTCTCTCATTACGACTATAGAGTATAGTCCTTAGACCTGAGTTTATCATGATTTCTTACATATGAATTGGTCTGTTTTGACTTTGTCAAACGTCAGCCGTAACTGGTGACTATAAAGGTATTGATTGGACATATCATGAAATGTGTAGGGAACAGGGATGAAACAAGATGGAATTTGTCCCTCCCATATAACGGGAGATAAATATTTCTGGGCCTATCGAAGATTTGATACTAAAAAATGCATGGCCATGCTCAAACGAGGTGAATGTCAGTCGTTTGTTTAGTGAGTATAAATCAGAGTTCGATAAACATGATCTAGCTTAATAAGGATGACACCGTTTCTTGCCTTATGCTGAGATCGAGATATAAGAGACAAAGGGATTATGAGAATATATGATTCCAGTACAAGTGGGAGATTGTTGGGAATGTCCTGAAATCAATTGTACTAACTCTTGTCGATGTCGTAATGTCGAGGTTCGGCAATCGTATAATATTAGGTGGTTATAATGTTTTGCTAGAAACCGCTTATAATCTATGGATTGAGAATCTATTACTAATACTATATGGTCCTACAGAGTCACACACCTAAGCAAACTAGATCAATAGCATACTGGATTTTATATTAATTATTATTATATATATATATATATATATAGATCAATAACATACTAGGTTTTATATTAATTATTATATATATAAATGCGTGAGACAATTAGTAAGACTAATAATTATCTCTTATTGGAAGAGCTAATTACGTACATATATATATAACTTGGGCTTGGCCCAACAATTAATGTTATTAGGTTTTGTGTGTGTATATAAAGTTAACGTAACGATGTTTAATAATAATCAGAGAAAACACAGCCGCAAAACCTGTAAACCCTAGCGACGAAGCGTTCGTCTATTGTGAGATTTGATCTCGACGACACTAGCATCCCGTTCCGATCCAGTTTGTGTGCGTGTAGATACCGGTAAAGACACGAAGTTTGGAGTGCTCAACAACCTCGGTTTGTTCTTATTTTGTTTCCGGTGCAGAATATCCAGGTATATTCAAAACTCTAAGATCTAGATTAATTTCAGTATTTGCATAAGATCTTGGCGAATGAATTCATAGGTTGTTTTATAAAGTGTTATAAACCTGTATGATTTCCTTTACCGCTGCTCTTCCTGGACAGGTTGAGCAGGCTCTTGTGATTCTCGAATTTCTTCGAGTTGTACTTTACTCCCACTGTTCTTCTTGGAAAGAAATTCTCTCTCAAGAAAAACACAGTTCCGAGCAACAAACACTTGTTCTCGGATCGGTTGTAAAAGTAATAAGCCTTGGTTTTCTTATGATAACCAATGAAGTAGCACTTATCAGATTTGGGTGCAAGCTTATCAGATATCAACTGCTTGACATAAGCTTCACAACCCCAAATTTTAAGAAGAGAAAGACTTAAAACTTTTCCATTCCACATCTCATATGGCGTCCTTTCAACTGATTTTGATGGAACTCTGTACAGCGTAAACGCAGACGTTTCTAGAGCGTATTCCCATAAGGATAATGGAAGATCTACTTGACTCATCATCGATCGGACCATATCTAATAAAGTCTGATTCCTCCTTTCAGACACACCGTTCCATTGAGGTGTTCCAGGAGGAGTGAGTTGTGAAACAATTTCACAATCACTCAGTTGATCATTGAATTCTTGGCTTAAGTACTCACCTCCGCGATCTGATCGAAGAGCTTTGATTTGCCAAGTTGATTATGTACTTCATTTTGGAACTCTTTGAACTTTTCAAAGGATTCCGATTTATGTCTCATTAGATAGACATAACCATATCTACTGAAGTCATCAGTAAATGTGATGAAGTACTGAAAGTTTCCTCTAGCACTACTGCACATTGGGCCACACACATTGGTATGTATAAGGTCCAACAGGTCATCGGCCCTTTCATTGAATTTGTTGAAAGGAGCCTTTGTCATTTTTCCCAATATGCAGGATTCACACTTCTCAAATGATTCAAAATCAAATGAGTCTAAAAGTCCATCATTATGGAGTTTTTGAATCCTTTTCTCATTGATGTGGCCCAAACGACAATGCCAGAGAAAAGTGGGGTTCGAGTCTTTAGTTTTTAACCGTATGGTACTTATGTTATAGACAGGCAACGATTGGTTAAGAATATAAAGCCCATTCTCTAATGGAACGCTACCATAAAATATTTTATCACGATCAAAAGAACAACACTTGTTTTTAAGCGAAAAATGAAAATCTTCTAAATCCAAAACAGAAATAGAAATGATGTTTCTGCTTATAGCATGTACATAGTAGAATTTATTCATTTCTAAAACCAAGCCTGACGGCAAAGACAAATAATATGTTCCTACGGCTAATGCAGCAATTCTTGCTCCATTCCCAACACGCAGGTCCACTTGTCATTTTTCCAGCGTTTTACTGTTGCTTAGACCCTGCATATTCGTACAAATATGAGCGTCACAGCCGGTATTCAATACCTAAGAGTTAAAACATGAAGTAGTAACATTGTGAGAGCCGAAACTCACACTGTCGAAATTTATATTTCGCGGGGCTCCGAAAATTCTATTAAACAAGAACCAAAGGGCAAAAAAGTAAAAAGATGAGAAAGATGATTTTATTAATAATTCTCTAAGTACAAAAATATTCGAGAAAGCTTATTGTCTTATATCTCGAAAGCTCTTGCACTTGAGTTGGGATGCCTTAAAAGTGAATACAAGGGTGTCTATTTATATGAGAGAGTCTGGGGTCCCAAAGACTGATCTAAGCAATGTGGGACGTTGTAAAAATCCTTATAGCCGCCGCCAATGACCTGATGGGCCGCCGCCCATCAGTCCTCTTTTCTTCCGATCCGCCCGCTTGTCTTGATTTGGCCCAGCTTGTCTTTTAAATCCTCTGGCCCGATTTTCTCCGGTTAAAAGCCTTCTTCCGGTTTATTTTAAGTGAACTCCTTGATGTTTTTCCGCGTTCCGAACAGCGTGAAGTCCATCTTTAAATGGCGTGATGTTTCTTCGGGAATTATTAGGCCGAGGCCCATTAGTCGGGAAATAGCTTCTGGGGCCGGTCTGAGAGGGTGAGATCCGGCCGTAGCCCATGTCTTGGCTTGGTGAATGCTCCGGGCTGGGAAGATATGCAGAGATTCGTCTTGAGAGGCCATTAGAGAGTTCAGTTCATCCGTCGGACCGGATGCCAAGAGCTCGGCCCGACGAGCATTTGGTCGGAGCGATTTGGTTAGCTCCTGAACGGGTTTTAAGATAAGTGAACCAATTTGCCTCGTTAAAACATTTCCCGGAAAACCCTTTGGGACAAAACCAAGGATAAGGAAAGAGTACAAATGGTCACAACCCATTTAGTTCATCTGTGACCGGTTAAGCCAAGAGCTTGACCCGGGCAGGCGTTTGGTCTCATTTCGTGGGCTTGCTGCCAGAATATGAAATGTTTAACCGTTGATTTGGCCTTTCGTCTTATCAATCTCCGAGGAGGGGATTTTGACACCAACAAACATTTACTTATATAACATAAATACCTAGAGAATTCGTTTCAAACGTCTTCTTTGAGTTCTTTTGATCTCCTTGATATTCTTTGCAATTTCTCTTCCAATGCCCAGGCTTCTTGTAGTAATGGCATTTATCAGCATCAGTAGGACCGCGTTTGGACTTGGAAGAAGCCTCAGGCTTGTCCTGATTCTCAATCTGGACTGCCTTGGCCTTTCCCTTTTTCTTAGCGGGTTTCTTAAACCTTTTACCCCTTTGCACCAAAATTACATTAGGGGTGCCCTTCTTGATGTTTGGCTCAGTTGTCTTGAGCATGCCATGCAATTCAGTCAAAGTCTTTGTCATGTTGTTCATGTTATAGTTCATAACAAACTGATCAAAGCTCGACGGCAAGGACTGCAAAATGATGTCCGTAGCCAACTCTTGGCTAAGGGGACAATCCAGTTTTGCAAGGTTATTAATGTAACCCATCATCTTGATGACATGTGGGCTAACTGGACCATCCTTTGGAAGCTTGCACTCAATGAGAGATTTAACCATATGGTATCTCTCAGTTCGTGCTTGCTCATGAAACATACCTTTCAGCCTAGTGATCATCTCAACTGGCGATGCCACGTTCTCATATTTGCTTATGTAAGTCCGAGTTCATGGTAGCCAGCATGAGACAACTCACATCGACCACATCATTGGAATGCTTCTCCCAAGCATTCCTTTCAGCATGTGCGACATTGGATTTCGGTTTGTCAGGAAGAACTTTCTCAAGGACATAGTCCTTTTTCTCCTGCTTGAGAACAATTCTCAAGTTCCGATACCATTCGAGGAAGTTCGATCTATTCAGCTTGTCCTTCTCAAGGACGGATCGAAGTGAGAATGTGTTTTTGTGGGGGAAGTAGACATAGCTGAAAATACAAAAAACGAGAGTTTAGATTCGATGTTCAAGAAATGAGAAATCTTAACAATTAAGAAAACTCGCATTATATTGAAAACAATTTTCCTCAAGTCGAATATAATGATCCAAGATCCATACTTCACTGAAACTTGAGTGAGCTTTGGCTCATCGCCCAAATTTCAGCTATCTAGGTAAGCAACACTTTGCTAATTACATCTTATATAATTTCTGGTCTTGGATTGATATATTATATTAAATCCAATCATATATATCTGAGCCCAAAACTATTTTGATATCCCAGTTAAGCAAATCAATCTTTTAAGTCACGCAGTAACGATTACAACCTGCCTTACTCGTGTAATCGCGGACACCCTGCTTTGGCAGGCCCATCACACAATGAAACGAGCTTTGACAGTTGACAAGATTGAAAAGACATCAAAATGCTTAATATTGTTTTGAGGAACAGAACCTTAAATCTAGTTTATAACAATTATATATTCTAGATGTTTCAATTTGCTTTAAAACATTTAATACAATTAAGTTAAACAAATCTAGAAGGCAAAATCTGAAATAGTGTCGATCGACACCAGTCCAGTGTCGGTCGACACCAACCGAATCAGATCAAAGGCGATAACCAATTTACTGCTTGAACCGATCGCGATAACCCGGTCCAAACTAATTGAACCAATCGCGATAAACCAAGCTGTGTCGATCGATACAACTTTTGTGTCGATCGACACCAGTGGTTTTGCAGGAAAATGATCAAAAGATCGAAACCTAAATTTTTTTCGCGAACACATAGTTAGCGATCGACACCCTTTCACAGAAAGCCTAAATTTTAGACGATTCCTGATGGTGTCGATCGACACCGAAGAACCCAGAACGTCAAACGAACAATTTTCAAAACGGTTTTTGAAAAGGTTGATTTTAGCATGCATATCTGTTATTGAATAATACCGATTTGAATTCAACTAATTCAATAACATGCAACAGATTCAATAGAAACACTAGGCTTTGATACCACTGAAAGAACTTGTCAAGGTTTTAGTCATATTAAAACAACCCTAGAACAAATTCTATGCCTAGGATCAAGTGTCAGTTGAACATAAAAGGAGATCTCGAAAAACCTGGAGATTAAGCAGCAGAAGGTTGGCAGGAACTCGAAATCAGGAGCGCCTCAAGTGCTGCGCCTCTACAAAAGTCCACACGCACGCGAAACTGGATGATAGGGATGCTAGTGCCTTTGCGAACAATTTGCCTTGGGATTCTCTGCGTTTCTCTGACGGCTTAGAACTTTTGTGTCTATCAAAGGTCGTGCCCTATATCTTATATAGGAGAAGTGAGAAAAACCTAGTTGACCGATGGACCAAACCGACTCTATTTACAATTAAATCAAATTCGGTTCCTGAGTGGCGTCGATCGACACCAATGGTCAGTGTCGATCGACACCATCACAGAAAAACGATATCAATGTATATCTTATATGCATTGATCCGATCATTGCTCTAATGATTAAACTCAATTTAGTTTATCTAGTTTTCTTAGGTGTGTGACCCTATAGGGTCATATGATAATGGTAATGAGTTCATAACTTATAAGTTATTAGCGGCTTCTAGCAAAGCATTATAACCATTCAATATCATATGACTGTCTTATCTCGACATCACGACTCTACGAGAGTAAATACAAGTATGATTTCAGGACATTCCCTTCAATAAATAATTGAAGAGGATGAAGGAGAAGAAGAAAATATGATGATAAAAAAGGAAGAAAAACAAAAACTGAGAAGAGATGAAGGAAATCAAGAATATAAAGAAGATCAAGAAAAAAAAGAAGATAAAATAGAAAAGAAGAATGCAAGGAAGAACGAAGACGAGACAAAATAAGATTGGAAGAAACAAAAAATCAGAGAATACGAAGACTATCACTATCGAAAAGGAAGAAGAAGATGATGAGGATAAACCATAAGAAAAAGTACTGAAAAATCAAAGCCGATGAAGAAGTATAACGAAAAAATGAGGATATAAAAAGTCAAAACATAAATATCATGATGAAGAGGGAGAAGAAGTAGATGAGTATAAAATAAAACAAAAAGAAGACGAGGAACAAGACAAAACGAGAAAAAAAATGGAAGAAATTTTGTTGGAGAATACAAAGATGATTAAGATGGAGAAGGAAGAAGAAAGAGAACGAGTAAAAACTGGAAGAAGAAGAAATGAAAAAAAAGTCAAAGACGTTAAAGATGTGGAAGGAAAAAAATTTGGGTGAAGAAAAACCAAAACAGAAAAAAAGACAAAAATGAGGGAGAAAATGGTGAAAATGCATATAGACATTAAACGAAGACTAATTCATCTACATCAACTTAATCAGCTCCAGAGTCTGATTTGTCTGTATCATATTCATCTTCCACCTTGATTCCGTCATCATTCAGAAGGAACACATCTTTATAATCGAATTGACTTTATGATATGTATTATTATTAAATTAGATGTTTGTTTTAGTTGCAGGTTGATTTGACGATGTTCTGTCAAACATTATTGAGCTTACAAAAATACTAGATGTTGGTAAACGATCTACTTAACAGTTTAAAGATTTTGTACCCATAAATTTTTTTATTCCCTATGAAAAGATATACAAGTGTTTAAAGGAAATATTGCCAAAATACCTAATGATATTATATCTTAACAGACCCACAAGTTCGATTTGATTGGATTGAATCAGATATTAACGAAGTCTGTAACTTCCGTTACATGTGAGTATTGAACTGGTGTAATACTATTCTAGATATACTTATTTAAGCTTAATATATATGTCTGATCAAAATTTGTTGGGCTTTTGAGAGTCTTTCGAACCAATATTGTCCTTTATTGATTATTGGATCTGTGTCTAAGTATTTTCTGTTATGCTAATTATTAAATTTGGACTCTATTTAATTCATTGGCTTATTAAAAAAAAGCTGATAATGTTTGCCTTAACTTAATTATTTGTCTTTGATAGTTTCTTTTGAACTTCATCAGCCAACATTTGGTACTGCATTTCTCTACATTTGTTGGTATATAAAATAGTATAACTCATAGTAGTTTATCAAGATAGGACGATCACGTGCCTTTATTTTCGTAATGTATCATATTCTTTTAATTTATTAAAAAACGTACTTCTCCTAAGTGTAAACAAAATGCATCAAACCGAAATCATACCATTCAAATTACATTTCTTATTGCACATGTCGCCCAAAACATCAATATTTGTGTTTTATAATTCATTTTTTTTTATAATGGATGTTCTATGTTTAGTAAAATTTCAGTTCATATTACAGTAATCACTGTCATCTCCATGTTACGCCACTCTTTATAACTTACATGTCCACGGCTGCCGCGGACGAACCATCATATCTATACTATTAAGAGAGAAAACATCTACTTATAAAAGGTTGTTTGAACCTATTCATTAGCTAATAACTTTTTTGTCTTACCTAATATTATGAAAATTAATATTATCTCTATTAAATAAGTATCCAAACAATATAAAATAACAGGTCCCACGTTTCTTACTAATTAAAAACGAAAATAAAATAAAATCATACATATTAAATTATTATATCAAATAATAAATATAAGTAAATAACATAATACATCAATTATTTTTATACATCACAAAATCAAAATAAATAAATATGTTTTTGAACATACTTCAATTATTAAAAAATAAAAACATACATAAATAATTCAAATATAATATTAATAAAATATAAACTTTTAACTTGAAAAATAAAATTCTTAAATTAGATTGATATATTTTAACTTGATAAAATGAAAATAATAAAACTAAGTCTATATATATATTAGATTATTCAATGACATATACATGTTAATTTTTGTATATATATAATTACAGGGTTTCTTTAGTTTCTATTATGAAAATATTTAAATAACAATAATATGAGTTAAGATATTTAATTAATTTGTTTTGATTCTATGACATTAAAAATAACTAATAAATTAACGGGTTAGCATATTTTTTTTATAAATGTGAAATTACATCAAATCTATATATAATGGGTCTGTTAATTTTCTCAAACTATAATATTCATATATTAAAATATTTAAAACTATATATATATAAATCGATAGATATATTATATAATCATACTATAAATATGAAATTAATATAAATTATATTATTGTAGTCAATTCAAAATAAAATTAGCAACACTTCTCAAATTATGACTTAAAAAAATATATTTTTATCCAAAGTAGAAAATATAAAAAAAAATCAAAATATCTTTATCCATGTGTTATATTACATGTAATGCCACTGAATATTAGTTATTTTGTAAAATTTCATTAAAAGTAGTTATGGATTATGGAAATTAACATTATTTCTATTAAATAAGTATCCAAACAATCTATACTATTATTTGCAAATACGCTCTAGTGATTTCGCTTATTTGTTTTAATTTCATTTGTTGTTGGTGACTGTATAATGATGATGTGGAAGTTCTGACTCAATGTTGACATGACAGGCGAAAAATGTGACGTGGAAATTTGGTTGGCCAAAAGATTCACAACTCAACAAATACTAACACAACTCACTAAACACTATTCCCAATTTCTAACCATCTATTATATTTTTAAAAAATCTATTTAAACTAAAAATCACTAAACACAATTCATGTATCTATTAGGTG